>JABFQD010005609.1:0-10549 GCA_022817045.1 Psix sp. ZL-2020
CTTCGTTGATATTCGCGTATAACTGCAATGAGATTATGAATGGTATATTTCTTATCACATTCAATATCTATAGAATCTTTAATATTTCCTATAAATATTTTGAAATATCTCGAGGTGTAGATATGATAATAATAATAATATTTATATTTCATAACCAATACAAGTAGAAGATTTATGGTAAATAAACCTATCAAGAGTTCACGTATAGTTATCAAATAAAAAATAATAAATATTTAGAATTATATGTTCACTTTTTTCTGAGTTCCAAGAAAACAATGCTTGTTTCCATTAATGGTTAATTTGATATTAGATTAGCTATGTTAAGAATATAAATACAAGCCAAAAAAGTGTAAATACGATAAGATGAAATACCTTTTTTCATCAGTGTGAAAGTGAAGCATACTAAAACGAGTGAGGACTCCACTTTAAAGTGCGATTTAGTTTTAAATTGCACATTGTGATTTATTTGATTTTTTCATTTATCCTAAACCGATTCATGGCCAAGTGTTTAGTATATCATATATATAAGAATAACGTTTAAAACAAAGTTAATAATTTTTGCCTTGATTTTGAAACATTATAGGTTTCAATATGATTTATTAAGGTTAAAGTTTAATCTGCTTTATCTTTACTTTTAATAATATTGTTTCATTATTAATATTTGAATGTTTATTTTATTTCCGGTTAAAAATAAATATTTTTATTTTACAGCATTATTAAAAACACTTTATTTAGAAAATATTCGAATCGAAATAGATTTTTCTGAAGGTGTATTTAACCGAAATCCAACGAAAAATCTATCGTGAACGTAGGAAACATCGATGGCGTCGTACGACCAGGTGGCTATTCAGTCCTTGTTATCTTCCGTTGTAGCAGCTCTGTCGTTCTTTTTGTCTGGCAGCGCTGCATTCAGCTTCGCGAGCATCGCCGCGCCATCTGTTTCATCCGTATCTATCTTATGGAGTCACGTTTTTCCTTACATTTTAAAATATAATTTTAAAATGATTAATTTAGTCGAAAAACTAAAATTTTGTCATAATAAGAAATTAATCGAATTATTATAAAATGCATTAATATATAATAAATGTATGACTGATGAAATTACAAATTTTTTAATAATACCCTTAGACTATATTTGGCATCAACATACGCGATGCAGTTTCAATAGTTTTTTTGCAAAAAGGACAACGCGCTTTTCTTCTTACTGATTCCGCTGTCTGTACTAAGCCATTAACACAGGCCCCCCATGCGATTTGATGTTTGCATGGCTCTAATCGCATATTAGCGTCTGTCGTAACGCGTATAATGCATCTCTGGTCGTAATTCTGATTGATTTCTCGAAACACTAGAATGTTGTTATTGTACTGGTAAACATCTATTATTCTCAATTTCCTTATCATCGTTGTAAAATAGAACTGATAAATCATTACAGTTTAACGGTACTGGTGAATCATCACTGTTCAACGGCACTGATGCAACATCATTGTTTAACAGCACCGGTGGATCATTGTTGTTCAATTCTATAGTTACATTATCATGTTCATTGAATTTTGCAACGTCAATATCTGAAAAAATGAAATATATTAATTTAAAAATTAATTTATCTGACAGAAGTAGAATTTCATTAATAATTGAATTATTAACATAATTTATATTATATTGAAGAATAATATGAACTATCAATCTTGTTTGATAAGTGAAGACCTGTAGAACTTCTTCAACAAGCATCAATTTTTTTTCAACAATTCCCAAATATGACATATGACTGCTGTATTCATAGCATATTGCAAATGTGGCAATCGTCCCGCACGTCCGTGTTGTTCCAAGCTTGTCATATCCGCTTATGATTTTGATTGTAACAATAATAATTCTTTTACAACTTCAAATTAATGTTCAATAAAATCGATTGACAATAAATAATTTGTATTAAAATTCTAACTTAATTTAGTATGATCCATTAATTTATATTATTAATGTTTCATCGTTGTAGAAAATAATTGAAATAAAATTATTGATATTATTAATATATAATTAATATGTAAAATTCTGTTTAGCGCTTTACAGTTATTACTTGTTCGACATAGAGCACCAAATACACACAATGTGTTTTGACCAACATTTTGTAGCCACTGTCGTTGAAAATAACGAAAAAAATCTGCCAATGTTCGTCCGGTTTTCTCAGACAGATTATTTTTTAAACTATCATAAGTGGCTTAAATTTTATTTGCTAGTATCAGTGGAAGTAAAGATAAACGCCAACGTCTTATACTCGCTTTTTAACTATCATTATACGGGACTAAAGCTGTACCTTCTTGATTTCTACGGAATCATAAATGTAAATGAATCAAATGTTTTTTCTTTTTATTAACAATTTAAGTATTCAATAAAAAACTCCAATAAGAAAATGTTTATTATTTACATTATTTATTATTATTTATTATTTATTAGAGGAACTACTTTGAATAAATAAATGTAACGCTCTTCATCATTTGTTAGATGATTATGTGGCTTTGTTGGTTGGGATAGATCCATCAGCGTAAGTAATAATACGTCCACGGCATTAAAATCGACTTCTCGCGGAGCATACTAAATATCTAGAATAACTATAAAGGATCTTTATACGCGTTTCAATTGTTTAACAATTGTTGTAAGCACTTCGCGTTAGTTTGTTTGTTTATTGGTTTATTGCAATTTGTGTTGTGTTAGTGATATTCTTTTTAGATCTTTCGTTCTTGGTGATTTCTTAGTTCTTCTCTTGAACGGTCTATGAGCTTACTTTTGTTAAATTGTCCTATATAACTATTTAACTTTTTATAGTTAATAATAACAATAACTTTTTAATTGTAATTGTTTATATGAATTTTCATTAATGCTTTGGGGCCCTTATCTATATGATTTTATCTTTTCCTCCGGTTGATTCATGTGACGGGTAACGATACTCTCCCACGTTTTTAAGTTACTGGCGAAATTCTTTGTAACTAACTGTTAATAAATATTTATAATTTTTTATCTAACTCATTCTTGCGACGCATGGACAATTTCGGTTGTTTCTAGTTGACGCCTCAGTTAGTAATTATCGTTTCAATGTTATCCCACTCGTTTTGTATTGATTCCTTTTTATTTGTTTAGTAATTAATGATTGTTGATGTTGACAGAAACGTCAATTATTGTGCTATTTCGATGTTAATGAAAGAAAATTTATTATGAAAATCGGTTTGTGATACATTGGTGACAATATTGTCAATCTGCACGCTTGACCTAACCTTGTAGTTTAATTATAAATGTGCGCGGTTTGTAGTTTTTTGTCATTTCTTGATTGCAGGTATGAGTTTATCACATTGTTTTCTTCTCTTTCCAGTTTGTTAATTTGATTTTTATATTTTTTTTCTTTTCAGGTAATAGAAACGTTACAGTATTATCATAATTTTCAGTAAATTATTTATAACTGTCGAACGAATACTACTATAGTCACAGTTATTCCGAACATTTCTGAAAGTATACACTGAGAAAAACCAAGGCTGTTAGATTAACGAATTTTCTATGTTGAAACTCTATTCTAGTTATATCAACGATTTTATTAAAGTTGACCTAACAGGGTTTCAGTGCAATTATACTGTAACAGATTGTTTATGTTGTCGCAACAGATATATCCGTTGTAGCTGTGTTGCAACAACATTTTCTGTTGTTACCAGGTAACAACAACAAATCAATCAATATTTTGAAATGTATTGGTAACTTAAAATAGGAATTAAACCCTTCAACAAGGCTCACGGTTACTAGAGGTGTCATCAGATCACTATTTGATCGGGGCTGTACCCTGTACAACAACAGCAGTAATAATCTGAAACTGATTCTTGACAAACTCCTATTCGCAGGACTACGTATTTCGCTACAACTGATACGTACCACTCCAACTAACGTATTACTCGATCAATGTGGTGGACCTCTCTTAGCGGAAAGGTTCTGTCCTAACAACAGGTGCTGCTTTGACGGTTGCACAGAGGAAGAACCCCCTGACTGTTATCATAACGGCACTAGACTATCCAGAGTTTGACCCAAGGACACCTTAAACAGCTGAGGATGTAGGTCAGAGAGGAGCTGTCAGTTCCTCTCGTCAGACGACCTCGGTTTGAGGATACTTTCTGTAAGGGCCGGGCCGTCATTGTGATAGCGACTGATGAGTACGCCAAGAATTGGCTGTACGAGCATATGGCGCGCTTGATGGAGCGGGTTGGAACAACTGTGAGTAGGGGGGATCGAGATTCTCCAGTGGTTCTGGTGGGCGACTTATTTTGTTCCGGACTCCTATCGCGGAGTTAAGACGGGAGAGGGCACGCTGGAGCACCTGGGGGTCTTAAACTCTACGTTGAAGACAGCGGCGTGGAGACTCTATGCCGCTGTTCTGAATCAAAAGAGGGAGGAAAGTGACGCGGAAGAGGACAGGGACTCCGGGAAGACGCTCGTGGTGGGCATTCCGTAGTCGCTGCTGGCGCCGCACAGAGCCCTGCAGTATCGGCTTTACACCGCTCTCGGCAGGGTCTTCGTGCGTGTTACGCATCCGAATGACAACAAAGATGCAGCCACCGTGCCTCCCCCTATTGCCCAGGGCAAGGCGATGGTGGACAAGTAGCCCTCAGCACCTCACAATGGCGAACGCTGATTTAGCTATTTCGTAGATCAATTTACACCGAAGTTAAGATGCTACGGCCGTCCTGGCCAAACGTCTCTCAGAGGTGCGTATAGGAGTTTCTCTAATCCAAAAACCTTAGGTAGTTAGAGAAGCTAAAAGAACACGCAAGGATTCCGACTTCAGAAAGTGGAAAACATTGAGGGACTCCTTCAGAATGGAGACGAGAGAACACCAGATTTTAGATTGTGTAATCGTGCACCTAAAGAGGTGATACACGTTTTATGTTACTGCGAGGCACTATCGGTGACCAGGATTGCTAATGCTGGATCCTCTGTGTTGGAACTAGCGCAACTCAGTTTCTGAAAACTTACCAATCTTTTGAAGGTCGGCAAGGCGCTACTCACCAATATAATAGAACGTACATAAAAATGGCAAACTATTTGGACCACTACACTTGCGAGATACTAGAGCATCACTGCAAAGGTAGACTGAGCCATTTATCACTTATATAGTTTACTACAAGGTGCTGAGTGAACACAGGGTTTTACCGAGGTTTCTGGTAGGTGTGGAACCTCTCACCCTCCCCCTTTTTCGTCGAATTATTATTATTAGTAGTAGTCGTAATAAAAGAAATATCAACGATAAAATCACTACACTAGGACTCCACCTTGACATATCAGGCCAGCGTATTTATTTGGATAATAAGCTTATCTGGCCCTGGCATATAAAAGAATTAAAATAAAAAATAAACAAATCAATCAATATTTTGAAATGTAATGGTAGCTTAAAATGTGCCGTTTAACAATGCTCACAGTTATTAGAGGTGTCATCAGATCACTATTAGATCGAGGCTGTATCCTGTACAACAACTGCAGTAAAAACTTGAAACTGATTCTCAACAAACTCCTATTTGCAGGATTGAGATGACATCAAATTACTAGACGTTAACTGATCGATAGTTTTAGCTATTGGACACTCCCTTAAAAACAGCAAAAAAACTAATGAACTTTTTAATGAAATCATTGGAAAAACTTACCATAATTTTACCACTTTTTATACTGATGGCCGTAAAAAAATTGACAATACGAGTTTCTTGCCTCTCGAGATTGTATATATTAATTTAAAATAAATTTTAATCGTACCGGTATCTATTTCACCGCTTTTCCGCTCCTCTCTTCGGTCCCCGCATCGCACTATGACAGGCTGCGCGCACGAGCGGCGCACTGGCATTACTCAAATTGGAGGACTTGCCTCCAGTAGCTGTCAAAATCAGTGCCAGTTTTGGCCCTCCCCCGCGCCAGAGGTATTTTTCTCGCTGTCCTCAACGCAACAGCTATTCGCATTAAAAGCGAATATATTTGGCTACATGAGCCAATTTTGAGTTCTCACGCTCTCATGTACGGAGTACAATTTGGGTAGACAATTTTTAAGGCCTTTTTTAACCCACCTTTATCTTCCACATTCGTGGCTTGCCTTTCCTTTTTTCCTTTCTAGGCTTAAGATTTGTCTGGTTTGACCGGAGATCTCTCCTTTATTGCACCAGCCGGTGTCCCTATCCTTTCATTTAACGGAGAAAGGGTTAATTTTATTTTATTGATTATTTTAATTATTTAATTTATATTTGTGTCGTCTGCCATGGGAGCAACTCCCTGGCTTGTATCATTTGCACGTGGTTGAAGTATCGTTGATGTACCATCTCCCATGCCCGTTAATAATTTAAACTTTAAATTTAAAATTAAATTTTGCTGCACCGGTCGAATATAAGTGCTTCTCAAGTTCGTAAGTTGAATTAAAATTAAATATAATTTGGAGTATTTTTCTCCGTTTTATTTTCTTATCATCGTTATTTGTTATCAGCGCGTCAGCTGATTCTAATTTCAAAATTTCTTGCCCGATTAGCCGATTAGTTGATGAAGCCGAACCTGCGCTTCATATTCATTTTAATTAATCACGAAAAGTTGTTTATGGTTACAAACAATTTTTTCGACTGAAATTTTGAATGTAAGATTATCATTGGTCCTTCGAATTTTTTTGTGTTTCGCACAGATATATTTTTGCGCAATTTCTATAATTACACTTCTTTATGCTCCCCTGAATGAACCTCAACATCTACTAATGGAATTGCCGTTCCATATCAAATAAATCTACTGCTTTGCCACATTAAATGAAGAATCATAACATCAATATCCTAGGCCTATCCGAAACCTTCCTAAAGCCAGATAACTCCTTCTATATCACGGGATTTGACAAAATATCATATGAAAGATATAATCCACAGGGGGTGGAATAGCGTTATTTTTCGCCTACGGGTTGAAATTTGACAACACGTTCGAAAAGACAAATCATTTTTCAAATTTTGCAACGACAACGCTGTAGAGATAGTGGCCGCCAAAATTGTAAGTGAGGCTCAAAATTGTGACTATTTAAACATCTTTTACATTCGCAAGCTCCCAAGATTCTCTACAGCTCACACCTGTGAAGGATTTTAAGAAAAATTCCTCGAATACCTTGATAAATTAAATAAGACTCTCAAGACTTTCAACGCCAAAAGCCATGTATGGTCCCCAAACTCTCTTACCGACAGGGAAGGCCTAGCAATTAAAAATGCGCTGTTATCAGTAGGCTATGGGTACCCACCCATTTAACAGTCGCAACTCATGGAATTTGCTTGACATCACTTTCGTTTCAGCAAATTTGTCCCAGCTTGCCGAAAGTTACAGATTACAGCTATGGTAGTGACCACTATCCCATCATGGTTGATTTTAACAATTGTATCTCATCATCCCTATCTCATTGACCTAAACTTATCTGAAAAAAAGTCTCTTGGCCGAATTCTATTCCGCTGGAGGTGAGAAGATCTCTATTAGCTAAAAAATTTCTGTGTAAATTGCTGTACAGTCGAACTTCTATTACCACAGATTAGTGGGAAGATTGCTCACTGTAGGGATATTAAGTGATTACACTTTTCAGAGCATCAATCGCTGCGCCCCCGCAGCATTTCGACATCGTAACTACTAAGAAATGAAAACGATGATAAAATAGACTATAGTATACTTTTTAGGAGTAGGAAATGCTCGCTAACCAGTGACAAGAATGAATGCATTGATGCACAAAAGAATTTTTACGTCAATAAAGTTATAACAGAAAACGAAACATAAGAAACGATACCAGATAGTGTTGTTTGTATAATGACTAGTCAGGTCAAATTTTAGTCTGAAAAAGATGAAAAACAATGAATAATTCTGTTCAAGTCAGATTTCTTTCTTTCTTGAGAGACAAACTCGACTCAGTCTCGACAACTTGATCATTTAAATGATTACATTAAAATTAATGTAATTAATTATAAACTATAGTACAAATAAAACATAATTTATTAAATCTTCTACATGTTTTTTTCAATACTTATTATCGAATAGATTTGAAGTATAATTCAATTTAAATACTCAAGATTATCTATTACAATGCATTGTTTAAATTAGCTGAAATAATACTAATTTAAACAAACAAATAAATTGATGCTTATTTAAAAAAGGTATTGACGCATTTTAATATTGGTAACGCTACTTCAACCAATGTATTTTAATAGAAAATTATAAACATTTGAATTGAATTTTATCGAAAATCCATTTGATAATAAATTTAAAAAAAAATTAATGTGAAATTTGATTGTCTTTTCTTCAAATATTAACTTATACTGAATCTTTAAATAATCAATTCAAACCAAATTAATTTAAATGACATATTTATAATCTATAAATTATGATACATATTTTTCTAATATATTATCTTTGCGTAGCATTTATTTATAAATAATTATTATCAATATTTAATCAAACAAATATACATGTTGTCACACGGTTACGAGCGGGTCTGACTCCCGTGTGATTCCGTATGAAGTAGCACCGATTAAAACATTTTTACATTATATATAAATATATTTATGTATAGTTTCGAACAAGACTTAGATACTCTTTTTTTATGTTTCATCAAATAATGTTTGATAAACAATGTTTGTTAAAATTATACATCATTATTCTCTCATTCATTTCAAGGTTTTATTAAAGTTTTAAGATATCTATCAAACAAGCAAATTATATTTTTTATGTTCTACGCTAAAATAAAACTTAGAAAAGGTTTTCGTAAAGAAAAAATAGATGTCATCAATAATATCCCCTTTTCTAGTAGTTTCGTGATCATTTCCCGCTTTAATGAACCTTAACTGTACATGTAATATAATAGACAGTACATGTAATAATTGTACAAAACAAAATGTACATGAGAAATTTAAAATTATTTTTTTATAAACAACATCAGTCATAATGTCACAATTAGTTAATTTGATGAAAAAATAATAAAATTCTGAAATTTCATAACAACAATGTATTCATTTGTTAATGAATTATGGCAAATTAATTACAGAGAAGAAAACTAAACTGAAAAAATAAAATTTTATTGTTTTATTGAGTTTAAAAAATAATAAAAATAAAATGAGGTCTTACTAAAAAATAAAAAATTATCACTGTTAGTCGTTTTTGTAACTTTGGAGAGTGTAGAACAAAAACAGATCTGTTCTTGAGAAACAGATCTCCGTCAAAATATTTGAATTAAAAATCTCAAGGAATACTCTGTCTGTTTTATTGATTCTTCTCATAGTAGTCATAGTAGTTAAATGTCCAAATGCTGCGAGGATGCTAACAAATAAATTCTACCCAAAACCCTTCAGTGAGCAATCTCCCGACCATTGACTAAAGATACGTAAAGACCAAATACCAAATGGGCTTACTTGAAGCGCAAAAAATGTTCTTGTTTCGCTATTCTATGTTTAATGTTCTAAGCTAGAACAAAATGTTGTCTAAACTACTCATCAAATAATTCATCATTACTTATTAATTTTCATACATCATATATACATTTCGAATTATGTCAATATAAATGTTATCTAGATTTAATAATAGGTACATAATAATTATTTATTACTTCATTTTTGTCATTTTTATTTTGAAGATAATAAAGTAATCTGTTTTACGTGGATTCCTCAGGAACCCAATTTCAAGCTTCAATGTCATGTGTACGGTGTTTGGTCTATAGTCACTGTCCCGACTAATCTCTGCTATTATTTCAACTTCAGCCATTAGTCAATGGCCAGATGAGTTTCTACCAACTTAGCGCCAACCACAATAGAAAAGAAGAAGACTTCAGCCAATGAAGACAACTATTATTACTACTACTAGAATTACAGATTTTCAAAAGTAAATAATAGAAATGTGAAGATTTGATTTTTTACAATACATCAATTTTCTCATTTTTTAAGATACTTCAATATTAAAGATTGGAATAGATATATGCGAAATTGAAGAATCAAACTATGCGGGTGTTTTCGAGGTGAGAAAAAAACGCCCGCACAAAATATATCAAAATTAGGTTTTATAAAATAAAATAAAAATGTTCACAAAATTTTCCTATGTGTAAAGAATCGATTTACGATCATTAAAGTTAATAATCGATTCATAAAAATAACGCAAACTGAAAAGTTCCTAAACTAATCTAAAAATAAGTTAACATCCTCTTAAAGACAACAGACACAACAAAATGGTGATTTTATTTATAAACAATAAAAGTGTTTGATTGGAAATTAATTTTTGTAATCGAACGAGCAATATTTTGGGTTATCAAATACATTTTTCAATGAAAAGTATTTCAGTATTACATTAAATTCTATACTAAATTATTGGAAAATTACTCAACTATACATAATTACAAAAATTTAAAATCATTTAAAATAAAACAAATTTAAAATGATTGTAAATTTTATTATCAAATAAACTGTTTTACAAAATCAGTAACATATTTTTTGACAATAATAAATTAAAACTAAAAGTTCATTTGTAATGTTATTTATAAAAAAATATATCAGTATCA
>JABFQD010005610.1:0-10549 GCA_022817045.1 Psix sp. ZL-2020
TGCAATATTCACTCATATATGAAAATGAATATAATTTATAAAAGATACAATACAATAAAAAAAATATTTTTGCGAAATTAAATTTGAATGTGTTTATCAACTCTGCAAAATCTTCATTCATTTTGAATTTTGAATTCCATTAATATTTAAATTTCTTTTCTATATAAATCAGCTTAAAACTGTAGCTATAAAGTGTAATCACTAAACGACTTTGTTTAAGACCTGGAAATGTTCTTTACTGTTAATGAGTTAAAAATAATTTTTATAAAAACGAATTTTAATTCTCAACACAATGCTGTTAGTTTGATTTCATAAGAGATACAGTAGTACAATTTGTCATGGAGACTCATATGAAAGCGAGCACCAAGGTGAAAGAAGAAGCGCTCTAACTCGGTAAGACGTTCAGTGACAGTGAAAGGACGTCGGTGCAGCTGCGAGGAAAATGGCTACCGTTAGAATCGCGTGTTCGCTTTTCAAAACTTATTTACAGAGGTTAAGGCCATCTAATAAAATGAGCCAGCACTAATCGTCGTTTGAGAAAAGCGATTAGAAAAGTGATGCTGAAGGTTGAGATGCTGTCAACGATTCTACTTTTTTTTATAGTGTATAAACTTAACAATATTGGCATAAGTATAATTAACTCTAAGCAATTATGTACATAATACAAGTAGTTGTAAAAAGGATGATGCGAAAAAATTTGAATGACGATGTGATATGTATAGTCAATAAATTAGGCGATCGCTCTGGAACAACTGCTTAATTTCCTTGCAGTGTAGACTCGATGCGGTGCGATTGCGATGTGTGAAACTTTCATTACGTTGCTACAGAATTTATACTTGGAATGCGGCAATTTTCCACTTTGAGGGTTTTCGGCTCGTTTGTTATTAAGGTCTTGGTCTCGTCGAGACAAACAGTTATTCTGAAATACAGAGAGATTTTAGTAAGCATTTGGTGCGGTTTATAATTTATTGATCATTAAAATTTCTAAACTTTTTTTCTCGACCAAAAGTAAAATGGGAATAAAATCTGGTTCTGATTAATTGAGATGTTAAAAAGTTGCTAACAAATCGTGCGATGCAAAAAAATAGTATTTATGATGTTTCTGATAATTTGATATGATTAACATGCTATAATTTTTTCAGAATGAAAAAACACGCTAAATAACAGCTAACTGGATCCAAATAATTAATCCTTGTTTAATATATACTTGGAATAGTTCAGAACAATGTTAGATTTTGGATGATTCATAAGTTAAATAATCATCAACTTTATAATAAATATTTTGAAAAATACATTTTCCACATTTCAGATCAAACTAAAAACTTTCTCATACCTTTTTTAGTTATGAAATACTTCAAAATATGTACTAACTCAAAAGACAGATAAAAACCTGTTTTCAAAAGTTGTATTTCTCGAGCATTATATGTGTTATTATTATGTAATCTGAGTAAATATTTTTTATCAAGCAAAAACTTTGTTTCTGATAGTTAATATTGTTTTAATTTAATCAATAATGATTGGAGTTTCTATAAAAGTATGAAAGCAGCCATTAAAATATTCAATATTGATTTTAAGTTTCGTTTATCATTTATAGAATAATAATAATTAAATAATTTCCACCGGAGACACTAATGTTTGAACACAGCTGGTACAATGTACTATGTTTCCGAATAAACAAGATCATTCATAGAGCAATATCAATTATATTAATTTGCTATTATTATTATTATCAAATAAATTTTTTATATTTGGTATGATATTGATTGACTATACTCGAAGTCTAAGTTGTATATTATTTTGTTAAGATGCAGTGTATTTTTGAGTTCAGATTCAATGTAAATATAAATATTCAATATAAATATTAGTATTTATATTTACATTTAACTAAAGGTTACTTAATATTTAATCATAGTTTTCAAGATAATTTTTAATATTGAATTATGAAAAACATTGAATATTCAAAATATGTCATATTTAATGATTGTATGATATTCAATATTCAATATTTGAACAGTTTGAATATGCAAATAAATAAATAAAAAACTAACCCTTGACCGTATTCAAGGTTATCAACGGTGACTGAGTCGATGTAAACTCGCGGCTTCTGCAAAAGTCGCCAGGTCAATGGATTGAAGACGGAAGTTTGGTATTCCCACGCCAGTTCTACCGCTTCCGGTTCGCCGACTACGTCCCCGGGTAATACGACCGTGTGAGTACTTCCAGGTTCGTAGTAACGCGAATGTTCGTTAAACTGCATCCTTTCACTGATTTTCTCATTTTTGCCGATGACTCGTAACGCGAACTTGCCGACTTCACCTCCGTGATCCAAACTCTCGTCAGTCTTTGACACATTTATCGTCACGCGGTAATGGCCTTCTGCAATTCAGTCAAACCCAATAGACAATAAGGACATCTCTTTCAAGACAAGTCGATTATGTTTGTTGCCGCACAGCCGGCAAATGCGATTTAGATTACAGGATTAAATTTACACTTTGCAGATTGTATCTAAATTGGGCTAAAGTTTCTCTACTTCTCTTGTTTAAGGAAAGCAAATAAGATTATTGGAAATTGTAAACATGACACGTAAACAAACTTCATCTATACTAGTTATGAAATAGTTCAGTAGTGGTTTTAGAATTAGAATGGTTCCTGTTGCAGACAACTATTTTATTCAGCTATTATTGAATATTACTGAAACCGTATTTTCCATTTTACTATTATAGTTTTCACTTACAATTTTACATTTACTACTTATTATAATACTAAAATAGATTTTTGAAATTTATTTACGTTTGATATAATGCAATTTAAAAAAGTTCTCTACTGTACGTTGTTTCAGTTGAATTAGCATGGATTTTTGCTGTAACAAATTTTATCACGACGTGCATATGAAAGAAGACTTTCATTTTCGGATAAATTTCACTTGGCACGGAAAAATAAGTCGTGACAATTTTGATCAAATAGCCGAAGGAAGATAAGAGAGAAATTTGCTTAATCCAAGTGTTTTGTTTTTGTCACTCACTGCAAAATGGTTTTTCAGATCCAGTCATCAAATAGACGGAAGCACGATAGTTTCCGGGATGCGCATCGAAGCCGAATCTGGGACAATATTGATTGACACAATCAAAGCAGGCTCCTTCTTGAAATCGTTCCCAGGAGCTGCAAGGTACAGCCAAAAATGGACATTTTGTATTTATACTTTCAATAAAATAATCGTAACTTCTATAATGGTTGCATCCTAGATATCGCTTGATTCCTAAAATAAAAGACATATATTAATGAGCTTATTTTTTACTTGTTGGAAAAACATATTTTGAAATATAAAATATACATGAGATAGTAGTTATTTTCATCACGAGTGTACAAAAGAGTAACTTATCGAACGACTTTATAAAGAGGCTATTTTTTGACTTGTGAATCTAAATATGTTTTTCCACGCAATCTTAAACGACTTTATAAAAAAATTACTTTTTATACACCGGATGAAAGTTATTGTGTTCGAGTGGAGTTACAAAAACAAAATATAAGAGTACAAAAGTTATTCTTTTGAATAAGGTAGATAACAAAAAGTTGTTTTCCTACGCCTATATACAAATATAGGCGATCCTTATTTGCACTAGTAAAGAAAGTACTTTTTCCACACTCATAAAACACTACATGCTAAACAAAAAGTATACGAATTAAAATGTAAAATTTTAAGAGTTTTGATTTGCTAATCATATAAAAATACAAGAGAAAAGATGTTGAGAAATTCAAGTTACTACGTAACTCAATTCCAATTGGAATTTTTCATATAGTGCGAAAGCTACTATATGAAATGATGCTAGTAAGAAAAACAAACGATTTCAATATAAAAGAAATTCCGTTCTATGTAATCCGTACTTTATGATATTCTAACTGAAGCATTTTTGTAATATTTTTGTAGAAAAATGGGATGGTCAATTAAAAAGTAGTTTAGAAATATTTGTATAATAAGCTATTGCGACTCACCCCGAAAAAAGCTTCCCCTTTCTATACTAATTGAATTTAAAACGCCGTTATTGCAGCCGGGTTGATTTCGACCACCGTTCGGATAATAATCGATGTCAGCTACCGGCTGACTTATACCAAGACCTCCACTTATAAAAGGACTGCAGTCAGTGTGAATAGCAGTCACGAATTCAGCATCTGTTGGATCTAAGCGCACCATAGGCGAGGTATTGCTGAAATGTGGCTCGGCTGGATCCAAACCTGGAATTAAAATTTTAGATCTTGATGCATGCTAGTGAATAATCTCAATTTCTGCTATGCACCATTCGAAAGCGTTTGGGCTAATTAAAGGTAGCAAAAAATGACTACTGCCAATGGCGGAATATTGGAGAACATGGACTGTTTCTCATAAAAGACATTTCGTTATTTATGCGCGGTGTTTTAAAGTTAGTAATCAATTTATAGCCGAGCCATTGTGTTCCACGAAATATTCATAAATTTTTATTTATACTTTCCAATTTAATGCGAAGTAAATGAAACATTGAAATATTTTCACATATTTCAAATGAACGACCAAGTGAATATATTTGAACTTCATTTCGATTGTAATAAAATGGAAATTATTGCGTTTTTTAAGAATCAATTTATTTCAAATATTTGCAATTAATAAATAATGAAATACATTTCATTATCATGTTTAAACGTTGATATAATATTCAGGTTAGCGTGTAGATAACGAATAACTATCGTTATAATTGTTTAAACATAATTTCAATTATTTCACATTTGGCAAATAATAAAAATGACATTTCGGGAAATAAAAATTACCTCGTTATTACCGTAATGAAATAACGCGATGCTACTTTTTCACGTGAGATTTCATGAATTTTCCTCCATTATGAAGTAGTAGCGGTAATTATTCTTTACTGAAAAGTTAGATTCCGATTTTCGCAGGATTCCAAGTATTAAATTTGAGCCAAATTAAATACTTTTGTTTCGTTCACAGCCAATCAATGTTTTTCTTCGTATCTAACGTACGATGCATTACGTAAGCTATCGATCTCATTGGGAACGATTAAGGTAGTATATTGTCACGAAGGTAACCCATCATCAGACAATTGCCAACCTATCGACGAAGACTACGGTTTAAGAATACACTACGATTTATCTAATCACTCGGAAAAATTATACTCAATCCTTTTCAATTTTTAAGTTAACAATTCATGCGACATTTTCTTATGAAATAAAACGATTTAAGATATCTTAAATCGAAATTTGACGGATTTACAGTTAATTTAAATTTTTTATTTAAAATCATTCTAGTCATTGTTTTGAAAAACTTCAAAATGTTGTAAGTATTTGAAATTTTGAAAATTGTTGTCTATTTTTAAATTGTTCAAAAACATATCCCAAGACCAGTTAAAAAGTCTTCTAAAATGAAATTTATCGACGTAATAAAACATAAATCTATAAATTTTGACATACATGTATTTTAAAATTTAAATTCGAAATAAAACCAAAATCCAAAATTGAAAAAAGTATGATTGACTTTCTATCATGACAGCAGTAATAATTTTAGGACGGTCTTTATCCTCCAGAAATATTTCATTTTATATAGGAAGCAGATAAGAATAAATCCGCATTTAAAATAAGTGGAACTTCTAATATGAAAATGATGATTCAAGCGCAAAAATTCGAAATCCTCAATGACCTACATGACGTTTGTATGGTGCAATTCGGAGGACTGAGAAAGCGTGCTGTTGAAACATTGAATGCGTGAAAATGAGTATGATTAATGTCTGAATGCGAGTACATATGCATTCAGTTGGGTAAACATGTATTTTTAAAAGCATAACCATCCCTAAATCTGCCCGAAGATAGAATCGAAGTAAACAGCGGTAGTAAGAGAACAGGCATGACCAAGAAGTGGCAGGCAGGATCAAGTACTCTGAATTCGAATTCGTAAAAAAGGACACTGCGAAAAACGAGACAACAGAGCACACACTGCGCTGATCAATACTGCGCCATGTGGTATTGTTCGCAACAGTGCAACGATGTCCGTTGGAAATGTAATTGTCGAGACAGAAAGTTCATTCGTTTGGTTTCGAGTCAAATCAAAGGGCGCTCGCCACGTGGAATTGATTTTCAAATCAAGTTTCATTTTGTTATTGCATTTTTTGAGGTTGCGGAAAGTCCGGGCTGGCCTCGCAAAAAAAGTCGATAACAAATTGCCCGGCTTCGCACGCCCGACGTTATAAATCATCAGGCTCGGGTTTTATTTTATATCCTCGTGTGACAGGCAAATTACTGTAATTGAATCGAACTGTCTTAAAAACTTTATTCTTGTCGCTGAGACCGTTCGCATGATTGAAGACTCGTCTTCTCTTGTAACAGTTGCTATCTATGGACCTGTCTAGTGCGTCACAACAAAGTTTATGTAGTTTGCGAAATCGATAAGCATTCTCGTTCGGTATTGAGTTATCAATGGATCACCTTAAAACTGCGAATATGCATCGCAAATTATTCATTGCTTTTTATGGTACGAACCATTTTATCATTTAAACAACTTTATGGTTTTATTTCTTTAATCAAATAAACCAAACAATCATTATGAAAGTCATCTTTGTTTAGTAAATAATGATTATTTTTTCAAAAGTAATCTTAGACGTGTTAGGTGAAATGGTACTAAAGATGGCGCAGTGGTATAATTTAGTAGAGCAGAAAATTTTTAGGAATTTCATTTCTCTTTATGTTCTGTGATTGATGGTTACCATTTTTAATTATGTCAAATTTGTAATTTATTGTGAAATCATTTATGTATAATATCACTTGAATTTTGTATTTTATTTGTTTGAGTGATTAGTAGATAGAAAATGAATAAATAAATTATTGAAGGTTTCTTTAACATTAAAAGTATTATATGCACTACATGAACTCTTTAATACTTTGAATGTAACTTCTTTCAAATTGTTTCCAGTATCGAATTTTCCAACCAGTTTTCTTATTATGTCATTATATTAAATTGTCCAGAATAACAAGAAGAACATGAATTTTCTGGATTGAGTTTTTATATTGTTTAAGTTCCAAGGCACTTTCCATCAAATATGGCTCATGAAGATGAACAAATTTGTTTCAATTTAATAAATAACTTTATGAAATAGAAGAAACATTCAAATTAAATAAATATTCATTGTGAAATAGTTTTAATAACATTTTGGTAATAGTTTTGAGGTGAATTTCTTTACATATAAAACCACTTTGATGTAAATAATTTTATGGTCATGCATTATTATCACTTTTCATCAAATACCTTTTACCAAGAGGTATGAAATTCGATATTCAACTAATTATTAAGTATAGCTAATTCACAAAATGGGTTATACTGACTGTATAAAAAATAATATTTTTATCTACAGTTAAAGTAAAGCAGAAAATTTTTGTATTTCGTGGATGAATTCTTAAGTTCACTTTTATAAATATAAAATGATTAATGAATTGTTGTATAAATTTAGAATAGTAAAATATTTACTTTTTGTTAAATTATTAAAGCCTAATCAAGCATAATATAATATACACATAAATAGTAACATGACCTATAGAAGGGATCTTAGGACTTTGTTCTAAAAATGGTGCCTATATAATATCATCGAAAGTTAGTCAATATTTTATGGGTATCATTTGATAATGCCATAAAAAAACCAACAATATCTTTTTACATTTTGGAAACGCATTTATTCATACAAGAAAATGGCCAAATGAAATTTTCACATTATAAAAGTTTTATTTTTTTATAAAACCTTTTCATAATTATATGCTATTATCTTTTTATAAGTTATATGTAAAATTACATTTTACATAAAGAGATTTAAGTAATTTTATGAAAAGTGACTTTTTAAATTTTTTCTACTTTCTTCCATCAATCATCATTTTATTTCTTCACATATTTATATATGAGTGCAATTTATAGTCTATGTATCATACTCATGAAAAAAATCATATATGGCAATATATAAGCTGCATATATGTTGCATATATGTGACATGGAAAATCAAATCCTGATACGGCAATTTATTATATGGGAACATATATGTTATATAAATGCAGCATATATGAATATCATATATAGAACAGACATACATTTTTACTTAGATATTATATAATAATTATGACATATATAAAAAATACATAATTAGCATATCAACCATATGTTAATAAATATATATTGCATATTTGATTGAGTAAATAGTAAAAATGCCTATTGAATATTTCAAACCACTTTTAAAAATTGATATTGCAAAATAAATATTCTAAAATATATAATAAAAATCGAATAAATAATTGAAATTGAATTGTAATCATATCTTTGAGGATACTCAGTATAAATTTAGCGTTCGCAAAACAAGTCATTACAGCAGCAATCATCTAGCACATGTTACAAAAAACAGTACAAATCGCGAGCACCAATTTCAATATGCATTAATTTCAACCAGAACAATGCCACTGTTTTATTCTAGCGAAAAGACTTCGCTGTGTATTTTTTGAAGCAAAATATCAACGACAGAAAAAAAGAAACTTAGAATTCCGCGTAAATTCGAAAAAGTCGATTTTCACATGCGCTAATTCAATATTCGAATATGTAAAAGATTCTTCTTCTTTTTGCCATGACAATTTTTGTCAACCTCTGTTATCCTGGTAGATTGATTCTTAATCGGTCATCTACGCAAATATTCGGAAGTTTCCGGTGTCGTATCACTCGGGAGCCAATACATTCTGACCCGTCGCCTTGTTTTGTCCCCTTAAAGCAGCCTTTATTGAGTGACGAAAAGAGAAACCGAACTCAGCGATGTTACTTGTCGTGCATAATTATGCACTATTACACAATCAAAATGTTGCCCGACGGATTGACCAAGTGCTCGTATCTTGAATGATTGACGCAATTTTTCGCACGCCTGCCATCCTTGATAAGTGTTATTGATGTGTGGCGATTCTAACGAACGATTTGGATTCATCTCTGTCGAGACTTTTTTCGTTCAAGTGTTGCACTGGGAAAAAATGTTTCCAGGCGGAATAAATAATGTTTCAAAATGCAAGACAGGGCTGCTGAGTTCACGTCGTGTTTAAAATTATTGTCATTATATTTTATTCAAATTTTAACCCGCGATGAATTTAAGCGTGAAAATTAGATTTCATGAAAATTCTCATGCAAATTATCTGAAATCATTATTCTTTTTAACAGTATTTTACGGCAAGTCTTTTACAGTATTTAATTTGTATTGATAAAAAAACACACCCAAGTCTTTTTTTTGAGTTTAAATACTTTTGAAATGGGACGTTCATTAAATTTAATTGGCTCATGAAATCTTGCATGTTCCGTTATTTTGCTGTTGGTTATCAAAATTTTAACGCTAATATTCGTGTTCATTGAAATTAGCAAATAAAAAGCAGTTATAATCCAGACATAATAACATGTAATCATTACGACAGTATTCTGTTTCCATATATTTTCTCCATTTATAATTTTCAGTATATCAAGTTCAAGCATAAATTTTCACTTCATGCGACATCGTACTTCTCTAGAAAGATCTACTGTAAAATCGTTGGAAAATGCGCGATTATCAAGAGAATATATGTGTCTTTTAAATATTCGTGACCTATATAGTCATTATTTTTAGTCATAATTCATCTAATTTTTGTTTTGATTTCTCCAAAAGTTGAAATTCATATATTACTATTTCCGAATTATTATACAAACATGTTTAAACATGTTTCTACTTTTGAATATTAACTGCTCCTAAATGATAGTGTAATAATCGCAAATGAATTTCGGAAATGTCAATGCAATTAGTAAATAGTTTGATGACCACAACTAAGTAAATTGGATTTTACTTGCTATAACACGGCAACTTATAAATTCTCTGTTGATTGACTGTACAACGAGAGAATAAACATTTGCTAACCTATTGTATATAATTATCAAACACTCATTTGAATACGAACATACTTTATAACATGAATTGTACTTGACGTTTCTAATATCCATGTGATACCATGTATTCATGGACGAGCTACATTGACCTCCTCTTGTCGATGCAAAGAGAAATTTTTCAAATAGCAATGTAAATAGGTCAGAAACGTTTAATTGAGCAATTTTCATTTTTTATTTACAATGCTAGGCAAAATTTCTTTTTCAAAATTCAATTAGTTTCAGGGCAGACGTTAAAAAAAGTATGAATAATTTTACAAATATTTCTGTTTTTTCATGTAAATGGTATAAAAACGTAACCAAATATGGAATCTCACTATTTTAAATGGTATTTCTGATTTTGAAAATATGTTAACTCAAAATTTGAAATTATTATAAACAGTATATGTAATCTACAATATTTTCTAAACGTAGAATGAAATTAGTGGAATTGAATATCTTAAGAGAAGATAAAAAAGATAACTTTATGAAACTTCAAAATTTAATTCAATCAAATTTACATAATTTTGTTTTTGAGTAAAAATTTATATATGTCCTGTATATACTACATACTTATATGTTGTATTTATGGAAAATATATATAGAGCATTTATGTAA
>JABFQD010005611.1:0-10546 GCA_022817045.1 Psix sp. ZL-2020
CACATACATACAAGTACGTCTGTATGTGTGTATGTATGTATGTGACGTGTATCAGTGATTAGACAAAATGCGTGTAAAAACAGGCTTATCCACTCAATAACGCTCAACATTTCCTATACAAGGCAACAAAAGTAGCTTAATTATTCAAAACATAAATCTGTTCTACTTTGCTCATGAAATGTTCGACTTTGATACACAAATAAAACTGCTCATCGTTGTTTATCATAAGTGGATTCCCATTGACTGCAAAGACCCCATCGTAATGGCTTCACAAAAATATATAGTCTTCCTTTCGTTACGAGAATCGTCAGCATACAATATGAAAAATAGCTCACAAATGCAAATATGAATCAATATTTGAGTCAATTCCATAATAGTTCATTATTCTGACATCAATTTTTCATGTAGCATTTCGATTTAAAATAATTGTTATGACTTATGTAATAAAAATTGATATATCGCTGAAAAGACAATTTCTTTTCTTGAATTGAATAGTAAAAAGTATCATTAACTTGTCGTTGTGATCCAAACTCAAACCGGATACTCGGAATGAAATTCCTGTGAACTGTATTGATGATCTAAATTATACCTGAACGACTCAGATTTGTCCCAACCCATTAGCCTTTGACCTGCGCGTTGCCTCAGCAATGAAAAAGAGTGGGTTTAAATCCACGAAATTGTCTCAGTAAATCAATTCTTTCATCACGAAAGTTCTCATTGAATTATTTCATTTCAACTAATTAATTTTCTGAAAACTGTTTTAGTTCATAATTATAATTATATTAAGAATATTCGTTTTATGAAAGGAACAAATATTCTTTCAAATTCAATTTCTCGATCTTTGTTTAACAAGTTACACTTTATATTTTGGATCAATATTTATATGTATATAATTTTTCAAGTTTCTTCAGATATTGCAATAATTTAAATCCTTCATTTTATCAAACAACCAAGGAGACTTTCAGAACTTTATTGGATACAAACTTTGATGTATGTTAGAATAAATAAGAAATATAGTTCATTAAAACTATTGTCATACTTTTTATCGACAATTCTACTTATTTTTTAATGAGAAGCGTCCATCAAATTTTTCGTTGATAATTCGACTCGATTAAGTGGAGTCTAATCGTCAAGTTATAAACAACCCTAAATTAAAATCCAGTTAGAAACCAACTGGGCCAAACTGAGTTTGCTTGCGCGCAAAGTGTTTACCTCTGAAACTGAATTTCGAGTAGTTACCACTCGGAGGAAAGATTATGTAGAATGCTGCAATTCATCGTTACATCCTTTTAACAACGAAGTAAACTAAAATTCATCGCCTTGTTCGATAAACATAACAGTATACGATACTTTAAAAAGAATGTTTATGTAAATCATTTTTGAAGATATTGAAATTGTATATCGTTAAACTGAGACGGAAATACTATAAGATGTATAGAGTTACAGTGAAAAGAGAATACAATATTTTTGCAGTTATAGAACAGAAGTTTCGTCAGAAATGACGTTTTGAATAAAGCATTGAAATTGCGCCAATCACAGAAAGAAATGATATTTTTTATGTAATGTTATATTTTTATTGCGTTAACATGCGTTTTTATCAAATAAGCATGAGTGATTTAAATTCCACATAGTCTTTCTCTTGGTGAAAGGTGAAATAGTGTCATTTTCCATTTACTGTATGGACGTAAATGCAACGATCTTTATCATGTAATGGAAAAAGATTTATTTTTATTTTCCAATTACACACACTAATTAAGTTGATTAAGTCATTATAAAATTGGTACATTTCAGAAATCACTTAATAACAAACCAATTTAATATGAATAAACAGAAATGTCCATTTTCTGTGATATGCAAAACAAGTCTAGCACTTCAAAATATTATTTAATTCAAATTTGAAAATATTTCTTCTCAACTATAGACATTTATTAAAGCATATTTTTAATAAACTTGAAACAACTTAAAATTTGCAACGGAATTGTAATCCAAATCTTTTTAACAATTTTTTCAGAAATTCTTCGAACAATTTAAATCCAGCGCAGCAAAATGTTTATTGCAAAAAATGAACTGATTCAGTACACTTTTGCCGTAACAATGCAAGCTTCAAAAGAAGACCTGCTTTGTAAAAAGTTGTCATTTCGACAGCTCGAAATGTTTTTTACCAGTTCACTCTTCTCTCTTTTTCGCATTATTTTATAAGCGTTTTCTACGATCTTGTGCTTGAACTATTCTTATAAATAACAATATTCTAAGTAGAATCTATTTTTTTTCTAATTTCCACTAGTTTAAACTAGAAACAAATATCGAGTAATTTTTGTAATACAACAATAGAAAAAGAACTGCGTAACTAACACATAAGCATCTCAAACGCCTACTCCAAATAGAACAAAAATAAATTATCCGTGTTTTACACGTAAATTAAGAAAGCATCAGAGAAACCGAGTTCATGAAATTGACTAAGCGTAATGCAAAACTTACAATTCCATGGGGAAAAATTACAATGTTATCGTTAAAAGTATAATAGTACATCGTCGTTAAAAATTGAATTGGTACGAATTCAATTGAAGCCTGTTTGTTTTACGTGGATATCGTGTTATTGCAAAATAATACAAACAACAAATTGTACTTGTTAATGAAATTTTAATAGTAAAGTTATATTGAAGGTAAGCCAGTTTATGAATTCGTCGTTAAAATCCGAAGCGCGCGGCGAAGCTAATGAATTTGCGCGTTTCTGTCGAAAGGTCTAGACAAACAAAATTGTGTCTAAACAGAGTGTTAAGTTGAATCGGAATGATGGGAAAAACATGATAGGTGCGAGTGGGGTTGCATTGGATTGTTTTTATTAGGGCTACATGTGGACACAATAGTCGACGTTGGTGGTGGCACGAAACGTGTAATTCATCCTGTTTAATCTAGCGTTTCCATATGACGCGACAGACCGTCGGTGGTTCGGTTCTCTCGCATTGCGGAAAAATCAATAACGAGCGTGGTCGTGCCGGCGGGCGAAGCCGGCTTTCAGGTGGCTGCCTTCGAGGGACGAACATAGATATAACCACGCAAGCAGGCATGCAGGCGCTCGATCGCTAGACGGAAGCGTGTCACCTGCAGTCTATGCAACCGCATATTATATGTAACGCTTCGCACACAGGCTGAATCGGCCGTCCGTGTGAGTGTGCCACTCACACGGGTCGCGCGCGAGCCTCTTATTCTCGCGAACCTGACTACACCTACGGTAAATTTTAAAGATGCGATTAAATAGTCAAGTAGGTTCGTGCGCGCGCACGTACGCAAGTGAATAAGTGACAGCGGAAAAGTCAAATCGCCCGCGCTCTTATGGCGGAAAAGATGGCGCGTGGTGCTGGCTCTGATTTCGAACAAAATTCGCGCTCGATGCGATCAATAAATAATGAATATTCAGCGATAAGTTGATGCTATTGATTGATTCGGGTGGTAAGTAGTTGAAAGTAGAGCCAGGTTCGATCATCCGACGTCGCGTGTCGACTCCGGTCTGGCTGCTCAGTTGCCTGAGAAACACACAACTTTTTATCGACTAAACTTGGGGGCCGAAACCGAGGGCGAACTTGCGGCTTGTCGTCTGCCCCCGGGCTTTCATTGGATCCACTTCCGGGGAGGTTTCTGCTCGATAGCTCTGAATATTGAAAGACACGTAGGCTCTTGTGACGACTCTACAAGGATGGGACCGATTTTTTACAGCACGTCGCTTACAGGGGTGGCGCGTGTGTGCTTTGTTAAAGCCAGCACTGGATCTATAGACGACGTACTATAAGAAAGTCCTATTAGCGCGCTTCTGAATCATTGATACAGAGACCATAAAAACGTAGACGAACAATGCCTATAGACGAACCGTTAGAGACAATAAATGCAGGCTCTGCAATGACCCAGTTGGTCTAGCAAAATGTAGAGTTGGAAAAAGCAATTGTCAAAATGTGGTATGGTATCGCTCGTAAATTCGTGTATCAATGAATCTACAGAAAGAGTCAAAAATATGCGATTGCTGAAATTGACTCGACTACCATGCACCCTCGATAGTAGAGTCAAACTAGCAGCTGGTGGATAGAAGCGTGTAGTAAGTTGAGGGCCAGCTGGAGTGTGGAGGTCCTATGGGAGAATAAAAGTAGGAAAAGCACCGGTGGTGAACGAACCTCGTCCTCGCAGGTGGCGACCGTGTTGACGGAGTCAAGACTCTGGGAGAGCGGGGCGTCCATGATGCAGGCGAGTTCGGTGGAGGTTCCGGGGGTTCCGGAGACGGCAATTCGAGCGGGTGGCGGCGAAGAGTCCACCGTGTCCCGTCTCGGGCGTTTTAAAGCGGGCGGCGTTATGGTTGTCGCGTCGAAGACGACGGGCGCCTCCAGAACGTGGTGCTCAAAGAAGCCCAGGGCCCGATGATAGCGCGGCTCCGCCACCTTCCTGTCCAGCTGCTCCTGACCCGAGTACTCCACCTCTCCCCTCTCGCTCTCGCGCTGTCTCGCTCGCTCGGCGCTCTCTCGCTCGCTCCTGCTGCGAGAGCTGATGTTGTTAACCGTAGCAGCTAGCACTACGCACAGCCTATTCACCGGACACTCGAATCACTCGGATGCATTGAACACCTGTCACGTAGGGTAGGCAAGCGCAACGGGGTACGCTGGCGTGTTTGGCGATGGCATGTACGTATCGTTGGCTCGGCGAGCTCCGAAGGCGACCCAACGACGCCGCGGGACCAGCCAGCCCCGGCTCCCAAGCCCGCTCTCACTTGACGACCTTCCACCAGAGGACCAATGCCGACGTCCAAGGTCAACGCGAGCGGATCCTCAACCAGCGAGCCCCACCGAGCGAGACAGTCGATCCCAACCAGCCCGAATCCAACATTGACAATTAACAATAACAAGGACGAGAGAACCAGTGCGACGCGTGTCGTGCGCAGGTTGCCGATATACTGACTCCGCCGCCTCTACCGAGACCGACTGGCGACTGCACCACGTACCGCGACGCCGTTGCGCAGCTACAAATGCGTCATGCTGTGGAAGGAGGCTGATAGCCGCTGTCGGACTCGCCGCTCCTGACTGCCGCGTTCCCTCAGCCAATCCACTCACTATACTACCTTCGGCTAAGCCGAGAACCGTGAGAAGCCACCGAGCAAATCGCCCAGCTAGCATTTTTCCCTTTTTGCCATTTTTACACCATCATCCGCGCCGATGAAAGCGAACGCTACCCAAAGTGCACGCACGTAATCAGAGACCACGCGGTTTCCGATTCGCCAAATCTAGATCAACGTAGATCGTAGACCAAGGCCATCGCCCAAGCTGCCGCTTTCCAGCTACGCACACTTTTTCATTCCTTCTCCTCGTTGCTTGCATCTAGCTTCTCAGCTGCAGTGATTACGCGCTGATAATACTCCTGCACTAGTTCCTTCCTTCGTCGTTAGTAATACACTTTCTCGTTTGGCTCTTAAATAACTAGCATTCTTATTTGCTCGACGAGTTTATGTAAATCAGTCAGTGATATGTTCTCTGTAGTAGAGAGTTCTTTGCTTACGCTCAAGCAAAAGTTTCCAGACATTATCTTTCCCGCGCGATTGTTTCCGTCTTTCCAACTTTTCTTCGCTTGCCAGTATTTATGCTTCCACCGTTTTTGCGCGCTGATCATTTTGTTATTGTAAAACTGAAGGACTCTTTTTATCGTCTTGCCAATGTTCAGTTCGACTTGCTTCTTTTTACAATCTATATTTTCATTTATACTGTTATTGATCAGCAAAACAATATTTTAATTAAGTAACATCTTACTTAAATATATTTAAAATATATTTTAACATTTTTATATGCTTATCTAATTATATATCAAACTTACAATTACGCTATTTATTACTGATTTTCAGACACATGTAAAAACTTTTTAAACGCTTTCACTATCATGATTATATACAGAGAAAAAGGAAGTGGAAAAAGTTTATAATTTTTAGTGATAAACTTTTTACATCTTTTTTCAATAACGCATAAATATATTTAATGTAAATGTCTATATTGTCGTGCTAGTAAGAATTTGTCAATTTCATATTAAATTGCTTCAATAATAAAATATATATTTTTTGTTTACTTTCATTATAGTATTAAATATGCATGTTCGATACCACATATTACATGTATTAACAATACACCTCATTAAGTAACGAATAAAATTGTCATTCAGAGGATATTAAATTGTCAATATAACAATCCATTGATTGTTCAAAAGGCGGCTTATCGTAATACGTTTTTCATTTTGTACAGACAACCACTGTGTATTTATTTCCTGTCCATTCTATGCGTATACGATCTATATCGTTTAATTATAACGATCTATTTTTATCATATTATAATGTATCATTAAAACTGCGTGCACTGACCGTTTTAGGAGAACAATATTCATATAATTTATTATTCTATTTTTTAATTATTATATTCACGAATATTTTATACAATTACGGTGCATGTAAAATTTCATATTTTAAAACATTTTTCACCCTCGAGTTTTCAATAACTTATGGATGCAAAATAATTGCTTTTCATAATAATTGAGATTTAATATAATATTGCATGATATGAAATGTATAAAATATACTGTATGTAATGAAATAAAACAATCATTACAAATTACTATATTAGTAGAAAAGGTTGACTATTGTTAATTCATTATGAAAAATTATATGTGGCATGAATATCGTTCCACATTTCTCTTAGTAGAGATGGAGTTTATTTGAATTTATTATTTCTTTGTTATTTTGAAGGCACGAGATGTATAGTCAAGTGTACAAAAACCGTATAACCGATCACACAAAAAATAAGCTTAAAATATATTTTTATTGCAAAAACAATAAAGAATAATTACCAGTTTTTATAAATCAATAAACTTGTTTTCCATACATGATTTTTCATATTATTTTTATATATCAATCGATTTTCATAAAAAAATTGATTATATGAGAAATATTATATTTTTGAATACAACCATCCGCGCTATTAAAGAATTGTACTTGCGTTTTAAAATAATAATCTTCACACTTGGCCACAAGGTATATCATAGTGTTGCGTACAAAGTTTTTTCTTTAAATTGACCACTACGGATGAAGCAATGCTTAATAATAAAATATATTTATTTAACATATGTTTAAATAGATTTAAACTTTACCTCCATTCTCAATCAAAAATATTGGTTATAAAGTTTATATAACTATTTAACATAAAGTATAATTATTAGAAAATATATTTACATTGAACGGGGTCAGAAAATGATGTTTTACTACTTTAAAAGCGAGATGGAAATGTTTTTCACGCTCTTTAGAGTGAAATATTGTATTAAAACAGAAGTAGTTTCTCTGTGAATTTTGTAGTTTAATTTCTGACTGAAATTTGAACTCTCGAGTAATCATATTTTTCCCTTCATTTATTACATACTTTTCGAATAAATAATTATTTATCAACATTAAATAAAAATTGTATAATGAATAATTTCTATGAATTCAAAATATGTTTAATATATACAAAATAATTTTCAATAATTATAGTTAGGCGTATAATAACAAGAAAAATTGTATTCTAAGTTATAACTATAAAAATTATTTATTACGTTTATTCTAGAATATACTTTCATCCGTATGATCATTATATCAATTGCATATAGCTATACGTTTCTGATCGAAACAACTGATGATCTGTGCGAAACTGTTTGTGATATACACAAGTTTGGTTTATTTTTTCTACTTCACTCTTCTATTGAAATATAATTGCATTGTTAGAAGAGGCACAATGAAATGAAAGGAAAGGTTCCGTTGTAGCATTCGATAATACAAGAACGGTAAGAAGAACAGGTGGTAGTTTCCGGTATACTAGAATATGGATCATATTCTGACAAAAATGAGTATCTCAATTATTTCATGGAAGCGTGAAAATAAAAGTTGCGCCTCGGAAGAGTGCGTCATTCTAACAACAAAATTATTCAATTTGTACGTTTACTTTCACATACATACTGTTGCGTTCACATTCGAGTATTTCAATTAGTTGTATATATTTTATTGTAAAAGAAACATTTTCATGTTTATGTCTCTCTTTTGCTATTATTACACGACTTACTGTTACCTTCTGTCTTGAGAACAGAAAATACTGTAGAGTAATTGTGTTAAATAGATCATTAGATGGAAAAAGCAAACACAGTCATCCATGTATTCAACATTGTTTCGTATGAAATTAGGGGTCAATGAACTTGCTCCATTTCCGTATATGCTCAGAACTAGGCTAACAATGATATAGGAGATTTTCGTTGTCGTAACACTGCAACATTAATTTTCAAAATTATGAATACTTTTTCTTATTTTTTGGAATGCCAGGATAATAAGTATCATTAAAAATTATTATTTGTTAAGAAATTACCGTCTCTATACAATTAAAGAGAAAACAATTCAATCTATAAATAAATGTTCATCATAAATATGCATTAATTTTATACAGCTATTAGAAACAATTTTTAATTTAACAATAAATATATAAGTGTTTCGAATAGGAGTTTATTTATTTTACTAATATAAAAAGAATTAAAAAATAAGAAACGTATATTGTGAAACACTTTTTAATCTATTTATTTACTTTTTCCGTATATTAAAAAAGATTAAAATGCTGAAATACTTAACTGTATTTTGAAAGAATACAAATTTATAAAAAAATTTTATATAAGAATAACAAAAGTTTAACTGTATAGCTTTCCTTATGATACATTATGATTTTTTATTGGATTAAGATTATTCATTTTAATCCGTTTGAAATAATAATTTATTTAGAATTAATTTAAATAATATTAAATGTAATCATTATTTATTTTAAGAGTCATTAAAAGTATTAGTATAAAAAAAAACTGAATAAAGAAGATAAAAAAAACATATATTTTCTATAATGTAATATATTTGATACTATATTTATGTTAGAAATGAACGTTAAGATATTAGTAGCCTGTCACTAGATAAGTTTATTAAATACAATTAAATTAAATAAATTAAATACTAATATATAAAATCTATGAGAGCTTTCAAAGTTTTGCCTCCTCCGAAAATTAAATTCAAAATAATTCATACAAAATACATCATACAATGTAAAAACTGATTTAAAAGGAAAATGCGTATTGTAAAATTAACGTTCAATTATAATTTCGCAGAAAATATGCTTTATTTTTAAAATCGTTATTTTCACCGCAGAATTTCTTTTTTTTTTCATTAAAAAGTGAATTTTTAATATCCATTAAAAAAAGTGAACATTAATTAATTAAATAATAATTCAAGTTAAAAAACAATAAATTCGATAATAAACTTCAAGATGCTATAGTAAAAATTGAACATTTTTTACCTCATCATAGTATCATAAATTTTAGAAAAGATTTGGTGGCAAGAACATCAACGCTCTTTCAATTCAACGCAATTCAATAGCTGCGCATGCGAATTTGCAATCTTCATAAAGTCATATATGGTTTAGGTTATGTGACATGTGAAATCAAGGCTGTTGTATTGAAGGCTGAGAGTCATGCTTATTTGGCTCGAAATTTTAAATATTGAAAAGGACAGTGATCAAATAAATTCTTCATATTTTAGACTGCTTCAAAGTACAAAAGGAAAACATAAATCCTTAATGATTAATGAAATCTTCTTAAACTTGCTCATTAAATTTCAATCGAAAATAAAATAAAGTAATAACATATATTCGATGAAAAATGAAAATAGTTTTTATCATTTATTTCACAAATATATATTTAAATTTAAATTAATTTATTAAATTTATGTCAAAGATACAGAACAATTTTTCGAGGTTTTAAAGAACAACTAATTTAAAGATTAAATGTTTTATTATTTTTTTCTTTTTTAATATATTATATTAAAAAAGAAATAGCGAAGTATATTTTTGTCTTCTATATTATTTTCTTAATAGTTTCTTATGTTTATTTATTTGTAATTTTATCATTTCATTTGGTACTTTTTCTACTTACAAATATACATTTACTAGTATTATATATAGTCCGAATATATGGGTTTCCAATCTTTTATCTTCAGAAACTAAAATTTTTGCATTACTTATGGTCAAATAGAACGTGTTTTTCTTCAGAGTACTACTAAGTGGCAGCACTTACTATTTAATAGAATTTACCTATTTTATAAAACACTTGACCCAACAATTAACATAAACGATTGTTGTATTTTTGGAACACAGGCAAAGTTTTCCTGTATTGATGAATAACAATTGAATTTGTTAATGAGCCATGTTTAAAAACAAAAACATAGCTAATTCAACTTTTCAGTTTACTTGAAATCTTAAGTAAGATTTATAAATTTTAAAACTTATTATGTATCTGACTATTTTGCAATCTGCCTAATATATATAGTATATTTAATTATTTGTTATATATATATTACATAATTTCATTTCTTATATATTTTTCAACGTTTTTTAAAACTGACACGTTTTCAAAATCAAAAACTGTTGTGCTTTTAGAACATCAATTTTTGAAATTGTACTTTTACTATTGATAAAAGTATAAA
>JABFQD010005612.1:0-10545 GCA_022817045.1 Psix sp. ZL-2020
AATCGTGTCTGGAAACACTTAGCAGAGAGTCGCCGTAGTCGTAGGTTTATGACCGTTTATAAACCTACGTTTTTGGCCGAAAAAACAATAATCATAAATTCGGTTATGAAAATTGTAGGCCGCTACAACTTTCTATATTTTTTCTTATTTGTTGCTTATTCGATCGAATTTGACAAATCTGATGTGATAATTGAATTCAGGACCTCGAGTTTGCTTGATTTTGACACCTCGTTCGATTGCAATGGTCACGCTGAGTTTGCAATTCAGCAATATTTATGTTTGATTAATTAATTGATTATCTCTTCACGCAAGAATAATTTATGGTGGTTGATGAGTGAATATCCTTTGTACGGTCACTCCTGAGGTGTTTTATTGATCAATTTTATCAAATTAGTCGCTAATAATTTTATATTTGCAATTGTTTATTATATAGTTGTTTAGCTTTATAAATTGTTACTATTGCTTCTTCGACCTCCCTGATGCTATGGCCATGTCCGGACAGGTCTCCCACTTCGTTCTATCGCTTCACTTTGTTTAAATAATTATTAAATTAATTAATATTTGTGATTATTTATTTTTACTTAAATAACTAATAACTCTTAAGCGGCGCATTGTTTAAGGTTCTTTCTTCTCAAAATTAGCCGCTCTCACTGTTTGTTACTAAGAAATAATTTTATCCGCTAATTTATTTATAAAAGTATTGTTTAATCTTATTAGGTGAAGTTTCTCTCTCGCACTTATGGGCATTAGAGAGAGATGGCGCGACTTTTCTAATGGAGCTTTAAGCTCGGTTCTTGAATTTAAAAGTTGCGCATCGGCCTTTATCATCTAGCCTGAACATCCGTTCTGACATTTGTTTACAAGTGTCAGAATGGATGTGTAGGTTTTCTCAAATAATTAATTTTAATAACAGGTAGGCCATCATTGCTTCTTTTTAATTTTTGGGATTTACACTTTATTTAATTTTAATTTTAATTAATCCTTTTTTTATTTATTTTCAGGTTTTAATATGTTACAAAATCCAATGTGTTCACTCTTGTTAAGTCGTGTCCTGTTAGCACGATTTCGTTCCGTATTGGATATTTTTGAGTGTGCTTGATCTCGTTCCAGAATTCGCGTATTTCCTTTTCTGACGGAGTGGGGTTTTGCGTTGTTTTCTTTTCATTCTCCCGGAGCCTGATGAGGCGCTTGAAGTTATCGCGTTTATCTTGAGATGCACTTTCTGCCACTTCGGATTTGTCTTCCGCAAGTCCGAGTTTGATTGCCTCGGTTGCGACGTTATCGATATTTCGAATGGTCTTTTCGACCCGTTCGATGTTCGTCACGATGTTCCCTCGCATCTCTTGAATCAATTTTGGCAATAGAAGTTGGACGTTTTCTTCTGTCACTGGTGATAGGTTCGCTGCCAGCTCATACCTAGCTCTTCGTTTGAGCTGCGTCATGGATATCTTTCCCATTATATTTCTCTGTCAATAAAAGAATTGGAAATAAGATAAACTTATTCAGCTTTTTCTTACTCGGACGGACAATTTGGATTGAACTTTGCTTCTTCTGACGTAGACGATTTAGTGCATGCATTCGAAGGATATTAGGTAAATATAAAAAGATTCTTTTTCTTTTTTATTTTTTTACATTTACTTTTTATTTCTCTTTTTTTTTTCTTGCTAATTCTAAAATTTCTTTGTGGTTTCTATCTTTTTTATACTCGTGATTTATTTTAAACCACTTAGACCAGGCCTTTGCTGGCTTCTCGCCTAAGTGTATTTCTTTAGAGGTAAACAACGTACTGTCGTGACTGACTTCATTTATATAATTTTCGACGACGCTCACCTAGCTTGTCCAGCTGGAATGTTTATCGCCTACGAAGGTTCGAAAGAAGCGAGATAATTCACGATTTACGCGTTCTACCGGGTTCGCTTGGGGGTGACGAATTGACGTAAAGACTGGTGTAATATTCTCATCCTTCAGTCGATTGGCCCATTGGGCAGCATCGAATTGCGTGCCCTGGTCCGAAAGTATTCGTTTCGGTTTACAAAATCGAGGGATATAATCATTGAATTTTGTTCCCAGTGTCGCCTTCGTCGTCGCATTTCGCATGGGGTATAGTCGAACAAATTTGCTAAAAACGTCGATGGTTACGAAAATATAGCGCATTCCCACTTTTCCAGTAGGCAATGGCCCGTAATAGTCGACGGATGATAACTCATTTGAACTGGAGATATAAGGTGACCGACCTTCATTCCTCATCTCTCTTGTCCCTACATCCTTGGCTCCTACATCATCGCGGGATTCTGGCTTCTCTGGTATAGGAGCAGGTCGTTTTTCGCCTCGTGGCTGAGTGCAACTGTGCGAAGTGGCTGATTAGTCGGATAACCTGGTTGCTCGTTTTTCTCAAGTCTTGGTCTTGTGGTGTCGAAGCGTCTGTTTTCGTGCGATTGGTAACTTCGGTTGTTGGCATGAGGTGTTGGGCTCGAATTCTGTCGGTTCGAGAACCTCCTATAATTTTGTGTGTCTTGCTGTGGCTCCTCATACCTCGCTGGATGCCGCTGCTCAAACGTAGTGCCGTTCGGTGCCGGCGGATACGTATGCGATGGTGGGGCAGGAGACCACCTAGACCTTGATTGTTCTTGATTTGCGTGGTTCGCAAATCGAGTTTGCCGCGATGCTTGTTCAGCAGCGCCTCCGTTTTGGTATTTTGTTTATTTTCTTGTCTTGTTTTATTGTACGCGGCTGATTTACGCGGAGAGTTAGCCGCTCGCAGTTTAAGATTCCTCCATGATCATATGATTCAAGGAGGGCAAGACACTCTGGTTTCGTGCAGATCCGTTGCGAAATAATAGCGGTTTTAATCTCCGCTGTAAAGTGTCGTGATAGACAGCGGATTGTCTCTCGTTCGGGTAAAGGAGGGATTAAATCGCGTGCATCGTTAAAAATTCGAATAGCGTATTCGACGCGACGCATTTTCGTGTTGCCTGGATGATATCCGAACTCTATATTCTGTATTAAGCGAAATTCGTAACCATCGCTCCAATATCGTTGAAGAAACGCGATTTTGAAATCTTCAAGACAAGTGATTTCGTCTTGCACCAAACGCCACCATTCGTTTGCGTACCCCTTGAGACAGTTGCTCAAAATGTAGTTAAACTGATAGGTCGTAGGTTTCACAGCCTTACAAAAGTTCTCGAAATCTTTGATGGATCTGACCGGCCTTTGAGTAGTCCCGTCAAAGATCGGTGGCTCTAATTTTTGACCAACGAGCCTGGCGCGTGGTGCGTTTCCTGAATTGCTCGTGTTTCTCTCAATTGTTTCGTTTCGCGTTCTATTGAATCTAAGCGCTCATGCATGATCGCGCTTTTTTCGTCAACCACACGTTCAATAGCGACTTTTGTTTTCGCAATTTCCTCTGTTACGCGAACTTCTACCGATTCGATCTGCTCATTAGTTTCCTTAAATCGCCCTTCGTCTTTTTCATGTTCGCGAATTAATTCTTGGAAGAGATGCTCCACTTCCCGTAACTTAGCATTTCTCTTCGTCTCGCTACTGCTTCCTTTTCGAGTGCGCGTTATTCGAGACGTGGTTGCTGGCTACGCTGCACTTTTCGCAGATGGTGCCTTCGAGACTGCGCTGCACGTTGATCGCACTGACATTTTTGAGACTGAGCTCATCCTGTCTTCATCTTCTGCGTCTAGAGGTCGCAGTTTCGCCCAGGATGCCTCTAACTCATCCGAAGTTGGTGTAAATCGCGTAATGGTCTCCGAGATCTTAATATCGGGAATCGGAGGAGCTGGAGGAGTCTCACTCGGTTCTAATTTTCTTCGCGGCATCGTACTTACGACTTATTTAAAATAATTGCACTCTCGGTTCTGGAGTGGCGAATATACCCCTTTGTACGTCGTACTTAAAATCGAGGGTGAGGTTCTTTGTAAAAAACAGCAGTTTCCCCGTATCTCGTCGATAAATAAATAAATATATTCCGTCGTCCTCGCCGTTTACGAGGTGCTAATTCCGACGAAACGCGGATGCGTCGGGCATCTAAAAAAACTGAACAATTTCTCTCTTTTGCAGTAATTTCTGCCTCTTCATTAATCACAATCACGTATTCACTTCTCAGCAAACACTTTGTAACACTTAGTGTTACAAAGTGTTTGTGTTACACACAAGTTAATTAAATCACGAAATAGTTTCCGATGCTTCTCTGCAAAGTAATGAGTAAAATTTTATTTGGAGGAGAACTTAATTGCAATAAAAGGATTTATTTTCAGAAATTAAACACTATCACTAGAAATTAATGTTTTCGACACTATTATCATTAAACTCTGAAAAGAAATTTTGAGTTGAATGCGATTTCAAACTGATTATATATATTTAAAATTAAATACAAATTCATTATTAGAGGATGGTCTTGATTGAAAATCGATTTCTTTCTTTTTAGAAATACTTTATTTTATTTACTCATAATAATTTTATTCACTTTAAACCTAAATGATTAAGATTACACCCCGAGCTGTCTAAATTTATTCCATTTTTTGCGCGATTGTTGATTTTTTCGTGGTCGGTTGTATACTAAGATAGTTTTAATGATGATAAATTTGTTTGTTATGGAAAGCGCGATGTTATGTGGGGATTCGTTTTATGTACGAAGTGATAAGAAAGTTGGTCGATGCAAAACATAGCGTGTGTTTATGTCGTGAGTTTTGATTGATTTTTTTTTGTATCGAAGCGTGATAGTTGTCGGATTTTTTTGTATAACGTCATTGTGGACGTCGTAGTTTTACGTCATCGCGAACGGTGTAGCTTTACACGTTATCGGTTTCGCCAACAGGAAGCTTATAGAGTTTTGTGATGGGCCGAAGGTAAGTGCGACCGTACCTTCACGATGACTTCCTGAACCAGGCCGTCGTGGCCAGCTTTTGGCCACAACCCAACTCTTCCCCAAGAGTTGGGTTGAGACAACTACTTCCCAAGAGCAGGGAGGCGTGTTAGGATTTTTTACTAGGACAAGGTCACCGGTTTTCAAGGGGTTGTGTTGGTCATGCCATTTTATGCGTGTCCGAAGGGTGGACAGGTATTAGTCGTGCTAGATCCTTCACAGTCTTTGAACCATTTTGGAGATTGTCTGTCAACGTGTTAGAACCTTCTCGGATGTTAGATTCTTTTCAGGAACAGCTTTTAAAGCGCGTGAAATTAAACAATGCCTCGGGGTAATAGCAAGGCCATCAACCTCGTCACTCGGTCGGATCAGTGGGCATAAGTTAAGATAGGCTTCGACTTGGGTGATGAGGGTATCAAACTTTTCGAAGGTAGGCGTGAACATGCCGAGGACGCGGTGTACGTATCGTTTGACTATCTTGACAGCTGCTTACCATTCTCCATCGTAATGAGGCGTGGCAGGCGGAATGAATTCTCATTGAATTTGTGTCAAATCGAGTAAAGGGGAATGGCAAGTGTCTTTTTCGGTCCCTGGCTAATAGCCCGTCGAAGTTCATTAGTGGTTCTTTGAAAGTTCATACCATTGTCGCTGTAAATGATAGCGGGGAGACTTCGTCGCGAGGTAAACCATCTTAGGACTGCTAAGAAGGCGGAAGTCGTATAATCAGACACAATTTCTAAGTGGCAATCCTTGGTGGCGAAGCAGCTTATCTAAAATTATTAGATAAGTCTTCCGCGTCTTGCATACTCGTTCCGGAGAAAGGCGAATTAAAAAGCGACCCGCGTAGTCAATCCCAACGTGGGTGAAGGTCACCATGGGTGCAGCGAAATCGAGGAAAGGAACTCATTTGCTGGTTTTCCAGTTCGGGATTATATCGTATGCAGGTGACGCATGGTTATACGACAGTTTTGACTAGTTGGCGAGCGTTGAGGATCCAATATTGGTCGCGTAGTGTTAGTGTAGGTGTAGTGTTAGTTGCAGTCCGCTATGAAGGGTTAAGTGATGTGCGTGCCGGGCCAGCAGGATTATCACGTGATGCCGGCGCAAGATAATTGGGTGTTTGCTCGCGTAGGATAGTTCACAGAGCTGTAACCGACCTTCTACTCTAAGTAAGCCCTTTTCGTCGAGAAAAGGTTTTAAGGAGCGGAGTTTGAATCGAAAACAAGCCTGGCTGTGGCGTTCCATTCTAAGGAGATTTCTTGTGCAAATGCAATGCGCTGTAAATTTTAGAAGATTGTGCGACGTGCGTGGTCTTGAGCAACCTCGTGCCGGTTCTCTAATTTACCGGAAAGTTTCAGACAGGCGTAGTAGAAGAACTTGTAGATGATCGTCATTACGTTCTAGAGACGAGGTCAAGTTGAGTATCGGAGAAGTACAGAAGCCGGGTCCTTTTGTTTGACTGTATTGAGCACGGTAAGTGATCGCTTGGAGATTCGCAGCTTCATCGGAGCTGCGAATCTCCTATCGATACTATCGATCGGTCTTGTGAACTAGTATTTGTCGGAACATCTTCTCTATGTCAGTGGTCATAGCGTAACGGCGTAAGCGCTAATCGAGTAGTACACCCGTGATATCTGTCAGGAGTTTAGGTCCTGCGGCTAGAACCTGGTTCAGAATAGTGCCACTGGAAGCAATACTGGAGCCGTTAAAGACCACTCGAATTTTATTTTTCTCAGAGCCAAACACCGCGTAGTGTGGGAGATAGACTCGAGTGGTGAAGAGAGGATCGCGATCTGAGATCTCAGTCATGTGACCCAGATCCTCGTATTTCATAAGGAAAGCGTGATATGCCGCTTCTAAAGCCTGGTTACTGTGAAAGCATTTCTCCATTCTTTCCTGAGAGGATCTCGCGATATGAATGGTCTGTCCAACGTCGGATTCCGCCTTGCCTGGTCGAAAGGGGAGGCGCACCACGTAACGACCTTCCGCGGTTCGAGAGAGGGTGTTGAGAATGAAACGTTCACACTGTTCGTCGTCGGGAGTAAGACGAGACATTGTGGGTACTTTTTCGATATTCCAAAATTGCTGTAGTATATCTGATATGCAAACTTAAGCATGTTATACAGGGACGACCGATCATCCAGTCGAAGATTCTGCGGGGTCAAAAAGTATTCATCCGAGAATGGTGCGCTAAGCGACAATCGCAGTTCCTTTCAGACGTTTGAGGCCATCTTGTAGAAATTGTCCGTAAGCATCGGCATTTAGCAGCAATTCAATTGGTTCTCGATTTGTCAGGTAAGGATTGGCTAGCTCGAGACCATCCAACTCGGGGTATCGATGTGCGGAGAAACTCTGCGGAGCATAAGCTGTAATTTTTGATAATACGTAAACAATGATGTGGATAGGCTTTGTTATCAACTAAGCTTTTGGGAATTTTAAGTCTCTGTACTAAGGTTGTACGTATGAATGACGATTCTGATCCTGGATCTATTAGCGCACGAACTACGTTCGTAGTGACATTCGTAGTGACGATTTTCAATAACGCCGTTGCCAGTATCACTGTTTGGTGGGGGGTTGCGCCGATATGTGAAGTGAGACAGTTTCCGTATGTGTGCGGTCGGTGGTTTCCTTTGGTGCCTCTGGTTGACTGTCAGCTGATCTATCTTTAGGTTATAATCGAATGATGGCAGTATGTAAAAGGAAGTGATCCGGCTCGGCGCATTTCTTGCATCTGAATCTGCTGGTACATTCTTTTGCCGTGTGGGAGGTTGATAGGCAATTCGAGCAAAGTTTATGGTCTGGGCGGTATTGATTCCGTTCTTGTGGATTGAAGACCCGAAATTTTTCGCAGGCATGGAGTCAGTGATCGCTGTGACACAGGTGACAAGGACCTTTTCCCTTTCTAAGTGATGCGTTAAATCCTCGAATTTTCCTGACCGAGGTTCCATCGGAGATTTGTTTTGATCGTAACTCTGAAACAGATTAACTGGTGCTCAGGTAATAGCCTTCCAGAACACGTATTTACTTGTCTAGGAAAGTGTCAAGGTGTTTTAGTTTGGAGCATTCCTTGCTTTTCGTAAGCATCTGTTGCCATTTCAAACCGAGATCAGAAGAAAACTTTAAAGACAAGAAGTGAACTAAGGGAATGTCCCAGTGTTGAGTTCGGCAGCCTTAGTTCTGAAGAAGTCTAACGGTCACTTGGTACGTGTCTCGGAATTGTCTGAGTTTGGGGAGATTTCGAGCATCGACGCGAGGAAGTCATGAAATTTTATTCATGAGAGCTGTTACTGTAATGCGGTTGTTATCACAGCGATTAGTCAGAGTGTTCCAAGCGGCAGCGTAGTTATGACGAGTAATAGTTATGGAAATGAGTAAGCCAGCGACGGAATCGGTAAGCTGAGTCTTGAGATATTGTAATTTCTGAACCTCGTGTAGGTCATCATTGTCTCCAGTAGCCGCCGCAAATTGGTCTCGGAAATTGGGCCAATTGACGTAGTCTCCATTGAACACAAAAAGGCTGAGTTTAGGCAATTTAACACTTGCTTTGATAGATTGCGTTGGCTGAGTTGTCCTCTGGTCCTGTCCTCGGTCATTGTCTTCCAGCAACGTTGACTATCGGCGGAGGATCATAAATTCTTCGTGCCTTTATAAGAGAGTATTGAGGTGCTCGGTTATGTATTCTTTTACTTCTTCAATCTTCTCTTGAACGGTGATCCACAAGGCAGAGGTAAAATATTCTCTACAAGAGTGGAGGTTGGAGGGACAGGTCGTGCTGATTTGAATGTGGAGGGCTCCAGCCTTCTCACTGAGTTTTTCGAGGAGTTCCAAATTATATTGGAACTCCTCCATGCCAATGATGTTAGAGAAAGGAAGAGGCAAAAATTTTTATGCCTTTTTTTATGTTGACAAAGAGGCGTTCGATCTCGGCATAAGTATGCTGGAGTTCGGCTTCAGGGACAGCGATGGCTTTGAAGGTGAGTGTTAATCGTCCTTTGCTCTCTTCGGTTATCTTGAATTACTGTGACAATTCGCGGGCTAAATCCGGCTCGGAGGACCAATCTTTTAGAAATCTGAGCTACCCTTATTCTTGACAGCGTTTGAATCTTGTTGCAGAAAGGCCTGTTCACTGGGACAGTTTTTGAACCAGATTGTGATGTAGCCGGGCTTGCATCCGTCTAAATAATAATGGTGCATTTAGTCTGTTGCGAGAACGACCAAGTTTTGGAGCGCGCTACCTATTGGAGCGCTCGTCAACTAGGTAGGTTCTTTTCAGACGGTATATACAAATTAGAATATTGACAAAATTTCTAACAATCGCTGAAAATAAACGAACAGCAAATCGTAGTTGAAAAAAATTGGTAATTTTTTTCTCAATTTATTGAATCTATTTAGATAAATTCGAATCTAAAATTATTAGTAAAGGTAAACATCGGGTTTGAAATAAATAATTGAAATATTCTTTTCATTCAAACATCCATAATAAAAATGTTGGAACAATCAATAAATGTTTTATTAATTATCATGTTTTATTGTTTCGGTATAATATTATATTTTAAATAATCATGTAAACAATAATATATTTGAAAAATTATATAAAAAAGTTTAGATAATGTGATTATATGAAATCATTATTTTGATGAACTAAACAAAGAAATTCAAATATAATGTTTCTAATCTATAGGTCACATTATCAAATAACTGATAACAACACTTTGCTTTTGAATTAGCGTGCGATTAAAGGAGTTTTAATTACTTTCCCTTTCAATAGAGGAGCTGAAGGCGCTACAAAGTTTGTCGCTACCACTGAAATATAGTAATACTGGAACGTGTACTGACGCGCGATAAGCGAGCCGACAAAGATGAAAACATTTGGGGCTTTCTGTCTTTAATAACGACTCAAATAAAATGGAATTCGTTAATAAAGCCTCATTCAAATGAACAATATTTAAAGTTGGGCGCTAGGTTCGGTTGAACCGTCTAAAAATCCTGAAAACTATAAAATCCTTAGCTAAAAAAGCCGAATTACAGAAACTTTGAACTCTGCATCAGTGATGGCAGAAATAAGACCGGGGCCGCTAACTGAAGTTGGCCCTGTAACGTTCCTAAAACTGTCTGGATCTGCCATCTTTGTCTAGCGCATCAGCGTTCTCTGTTTCCCGCTGCCGTCAAAGTGAGATTGATGCGAGTTTCGCTTTGCAGTGCAGTTTTACTATGACAAAATTTGTTGTCATAAAAAATGATGAAAGCGGCGGAAAATGATAGAAATAAAGATGACATTAATATTCTTATGCGTGATTTTTTATTTCAGGCCAGTCATAATGAGATTTTTATTTTTTTTTAATTAACAACATTGATAAAGCTTAAATACAAGTTCTGAATTATCTCGGACGACAGTGTGTCGTGGTCCAGTGGTTAGCGAGAGCTAATAGAGATTCTATTGCCATCGGTTCAAATCTCAGCTAAATCTTTTTTTTTCGACGGAAAAAAAATAATATACATAACTCAATAATAAATTAAAATATAATATTTATATAAATTTTAAATTTAAATGTAGTTATTATACAAAAGTTAAAGCGAAATGTAATCGATCTAGCTGCAACAAATCATAATGCTGGATAAAAAATTGTCTGATTTAATCCTAATTTATTGACTGAAATACTTTTAAAAAAATTTTT
>JABFQD010005613.1:0-10545 GCA_022817045.1 Psix sp. ZL-2020
TTATTCTTTGCCCAAGTCAGAATTGGAAAGAGAATCATCGAAAATACTTTTACAATGATTAATTTAGCCGTTTGTGGAGATTAATTAAAATACAATTCTACTAAGCGAAAATTTCTGTACAATTATTTGATGCAACCTTTTGTGAAAGTTAAGCAACATTTTTTGCAACATTTCATAAACATGATAAATTTGTTACCATATATAAATCTAGAAAACTATAAACGTATTCAGATTTTAATTGAAAACTTTTTGTTTTCAATTAATGTCCAAATTTGTTGATTCGCATTAATTCAATTCGATCGGATACATATCGCATTAACGAAATGTATATTGTAGTAATAATTTGCGAATATTAGTCGATATATTCAGCGAATTCAGAATACAGATTTCTCGTTCGCTGTTATTGTTATCGGTGTTATTATTATTTGAATGTGTTGTCGTGTATCGTATGGATATACAATGCAATATTATTCGCTACGTATAATTATTCTAACATAAGTACAATAGCTCAAAATATCGAATGAAACCTTTCAGTTGCAAAACTATGGTTCGATCTGAAATGGAAGCGGTGTGTACCATGGCATATGTGCAGATAAGTAGAAATCGGAATAATAATCGCGTATTTTTGTTTGTTCATTTGCTCGGGGAGTTAGTGTAAAACTGCGTCCGTTGCGTGCTTCCAGCGAGTTTACGTGTCAAATATGTATATTAATCAGTCGTATTTCTCGCGCAGTTATCTACATTTCGAGTTATGCTTCATTTAATTTATATTTCTAGACGAGGGAATAATAAACGTTGTCACCATATCCAATATAACAGTGTCGTAAAATAACGAAATAATAATCGTCTATTACTAGAGATATTTCGGCGGCGAAAAGTTATTTTCAGTCGATTAAATTTTACCTTGTATGAAAATATGTATTAATTATACGACAATATTACAAATGATTTTCATGCGTCGGTTGGTTAATTGGTAGTGCATTGCTATAAGAGTCAGTACATAATATTAAATTGTCCCTAAGAAGTTAGGATTTACGATTGTTTCAACATATCAATATTAAGTTTTCAGAGGCACACGATATATGACTGAGGAAACTTGTGTATTTTGAAATAATTTTCTGCACAATTTCGAGTTCCTGTAGGTTTTTCATAAATAATTCAGAAATCTATTTTTCAAAAAGTCGACCATTTTAAAATTCGTTATAAAATTTATGATGCTATGTCAGCAAAATTGAATTACATAGACGTATAAAGATATATATCTTCTTCAATATATCCTTTGCCAGAATGTCACCGATCATTCAATTGACTTCAACTGGAAACAGGTGTTCGAAATAGTTTGCCAATAAAGTATTGGACTCGATGATATTCATTTTTTATCGGCAAAATTCAGCGATAGGATACTTTCTTGAACGAGATAAAGCTCTCCAACTTCATATTTTTATCAACATGAATTCAGAATATTACGAATAATTATTTTGTACAGTAAATATTTTTTCTATACAATGATATCATTCATTAAGGAAATCAGTCCTAAAAATACGTTTTGTGAACCCGTCAGTCACTTGATTTCTTTCTAACGGGTACTTTATCAATACATTAATTGCTTTCCTATATCCACCATGAAGTTAATTTCTTGCTTTGAATGAATTAAATTGGATGCTGATGACCATTATATTGACTATTTAATGATCGTGATTTGGAACTGTGAAATTTCATAAATTTTTCTTAATCAAAAGTAATCAAGCATCAACTTTAAATCAGTTTAATTGTATCATTTGATTAGGCTATTAAACTTTAATGCGTGAAATTAGACAGACAATTTATTCATAATTTTCACTGTTTTTAAATAGAACACGAATTCTTTTACTAGACAATTCAATAAAAACATATATTAATTCTTATAAAGTTAATGAATGTTTTTTCATTTTAATTTATGCACATACTTATTTGTTTATTTATATTCTTCCAACTCTGTTTCTTCATTGAAACGTACTTAACTAGATTCGCATTTACTAACATCAAAGCCTTGACGTTAACGAACAAAATAATGTACTAAGGATGAATAAAGGTAAATTCAAGTGACGCAAGTCCGGGTCGCGATCGTCGAATTAATCTGCCATTAATATTGCCCTTGGTACTCGTCCAAGCGAGAAAGGTGTCTGGGTGCGTAAACCTTCTCTAAACAAGGTTTTCGGACGCTTTATAAATGACCGTCTATCATCTCTTGCATATAATGCGGACCATATATGCATGTACGGTGAGGTGATTAATGCGGCAAGGGTCAAAATCTCGTCGATTTATCAAATTAAGGGTGGAATTGCAAGATAAAACTCGTGCTCGTGGAAAAGTCCGGATTCTCGAGCGTGCGAGCGCCAAAAGATGAGAAATGACCGGACGTGGGCACACCTTTTCTTGTACGAATCACCGTTGACCGTTGTCAGATCTTCCAAAATCATGACTTCTTGAAAAATGAGCTTCATGACTTATCTGTATCGAAGAACTCTGTCACACATTAAGAGGCGTGCCTTTCCATGCTTTGGCTTACTACTTTGTTATGCTATTTCGTATGAAAAACGACGCGTTCAAATTGCAGTCTATATTACATGGAATTCCAAATGGAGGATCTCATCTGGTTTTCGCGGCTTGTTACTCAAAGATAAATGTCTGCATATTCGATTTTGATTCCATAAATAATTTGAGATAATTTTTCAGTCAAATCAAATTCTATACGAAAGTTGAAGTTTGCTTATTATGAGGCATTAGTCAAATAAATTATGCTAATTAAACTAAGTGAGATTATTATTTAAATATATTATCATGTTTTCTATCATCTAGTTATTTGTGATTGAGATGATTTTTGTACGTAGATTTAACATTAAACAATTATAGTTTGAATAATTTACAATGTTTAAATAATTCTGCTTAGTATTGTCAAGATGTATCGTTTAAACATATTAGTTCATATAAAAATTGCATAGAAAAGCTTCTCGAAATTATCATTTTATTGCAACAGTATAGTTGGTATATAAAAGATTGTATAAGGCGTGGCTTAGGGCTCTGATTAGGTCTTCAATTGAAGATCCGAATGAAATGATGGTACTATTTCTTGTTATATCCCATTTGAATAGTACCGTTATTGTACTCCGCCTTTCAATTATGTGCATTTTCAGGTTATTCGATCGTAAAGTACTAAACGCAAATTTTTTGACGGAATATTTCTATTACCGACTTGTATTGATATCAAAAGTTAAATGCATTGCGAAATTTATTGATGTTCGAATAGTGAAACGAGCACACTCTAGCAGAATATAAAATGTACTTACTAGTAAATCTACTTTCTACTATAATTGAAAGTAGCTGTTACAAGGTGTCATTCTTCAATTTTACTAAAACTTCGATTTAATCGAATTTTTGTCGATTCGATCTATCTTTCACAGACACGTAAGTATTTTGCATCGTATTTTCTACAGAGAAAATCAAGAATTTCAATTTTTTTAATATTAAAAAAAACATAAAAGTATGTATAAGTCTTCATAATGTAATAAAAATAAGCGATAGTTTAGCGGTTCGAATTTACAAGTAAAAAAGTTAAATTTGAAATTATAATCAGTTCTGGTTTTCAACCAAATTAAATTACGCCAAAAGACTTTACGTAGTGATACATTTTATTCGTAACACAGGTAAAATAGAAGAAAGTCAAAGGTATTTTAGAAGTCCAATGTATTTCTTTAACACTGTTCTTGCTCAATTAGCGTTCGTTGAATGTCATAAAATGATTACTCTCTGATCCACATTGAAAACGTGATGTTTAAAATATCAAAGGACAGTTCGCTTAAGTGTTTCAACATACTGAAAACAAATCTGACAAATTAAGCCGTCTAATTGGTGGACTTGATATAATAATTTACCAGTTAAATGCTTTATTCAAATCGCAGTATGGAGAATCATTTGCATATCATGATTAAAACATTTCTATTTGCTTTAACAGCTAATAATCTATGAACTTAATGTATATAATTGTAACGAAATTGAAAAAAGGTAGTATTCATAACTTTTGCAGAAAAGAATAACAGATATGTTTTCGTTGATTTACCATACCGTATCTTGTTCCAATAAGACATTCAAGTGACAATGGTAATAAATCCAATAAATGGCAATAAAAATATCATTATTAATCATTTTCCAAGTTTCTTATCATAAGAACTGCTATCTTAAAATATTAATTTTATCCAATTTATTTTATCTAGCAATTTTCCACAAAAACTGGTTTTAATTTCTCTCTAACTCCATTAACATATATTGGACAAATTGAAAAACACTCACGATATGAAAAATTAATTAACTTTGCAAATATAGAACCACGAACAATACGAACAAGAATAATGACAAACGAGGAAGGAAGAGCAGCGAAAGGCTTTTCTCTCACGTGGATTGGCTTTTAGAGAATGGTCGCACAATAAATGTACAACAAGTTCATATCTCGCGCATCGTTTACTTTGAACAGAAAGAGAGCGAATAACGTGCGAGAATTTCGCAGTAGGCAGTCATCGGCTGAGGGTCGTGTTATGGGCATCGTATTCGCAAACACGCAATTTTCAAAGGCACTCCACTATCTGATGTCCCGCGCATAATGACAAGCCCTTTGACGACGTATGCAAATATAGATCGAGCATGATAAATTGCTCTTGTCAAGACACCCGGCATTTCGCACGAGCTCATAGAAACCCGTTTCCATAGAGGCCGGATTTCGAATATAATTTCGCAGACGGCTTAAGTCACGCCACCCCGCGAACTTCGGATTCACGTCGCTTTCTGCATCGCCGTGCTGCGACGAATCGCATCGCAATGCAACGTCCGTTGGCATTTTCGACTTGGCCTGACCCTTCATTATTTCGTGTCACGTAAATTCCCATTTCAGGATGACTTGTTGCGATGAGTTCACGCTTATCAGTTTTAGTATCAAACGTAGATATTGAGTTATAGAGAACAAGTTCTGTCAAATGACGCGTTCTTGATTTGCATTGTCGACCTCGAGATTTAAATCTTTCTTAGAATTTCATTCTGCGCTTTGATGCGCTGAGTTCAGAGGTGTTTATTAAATTCTAGGGTTAATGTAGGTTCCTGTTTGGGGTACGTCAGCTTCAAGATTACATGACATTTTGTTAGAAAGATGTCCGAATGACTTTTATCTCTTCTTTCCGGTTTGATTTAACGAAAAGAAAGAATGGGATCAAGTGTCAGATGAAAGATTAAACGCTGAATTATATGAGGAATGTTTTAAATAATTCACTTTCCATGTAGAGCATGAAATTTGTTGAAACGTTCCCAGGGGTTTCAATTAAATTATAAAGTCCGGTAAAAGTAGGCATATTCAACCCTTTCCCTGTAAATTAAATGCATGATTTAAAACTCTCTTAGTAAATTTTTTTTTATTTTAATTAATCTTACTTGTTGTCTAAATGTAAACTGTTATTTTTTATTCACGTTCATAGATTAAATAGATAAGTGAAACATAATAGTGAACAACAACACATGTCAAAAAAATTGTATTGATATATTTAAAGGGGCAGACAACCCTGGGGGCTTAAAAATAAAGGTTAATTTAAAATAAATGTTTTTCATTGACATAAATTCTGTTGACCTAAATGTTTTTCGTTAAATAATTTAGATTAAACGAAAAAAAAGTGATGTGATTTTTAATATACTAGATGAGTGAGCGTGCCCTCCAGGCGCTTCGCCTCTGATTTCTGTATCATTTCATTTTTATTATAGTGAAAATTGAAAAAATATAAAACGGTTGGTCCAACTTATTATTCAAATAACAAATATTGTAGTGTACAACATTAAGCAGTTATGTTTTTTTTCTATAGAAGCAGTAAACAATCCTAATTAACCATTATGTATGACCATTAATTTATAACTCATAACGCATTGAAGTTAGGCATGTAATGAAATCTTACCTACTGCAACTTCGGGGAGAACTTTACTTTTTTAAGAATGGAATAGAAATGGTATATTGTTTTTCATGATTAAATTCATAAATCAAAATGAAATATCAAAGGTGAAATTTATTTATATAACAAAAAATATAATAAATATATATGAAATAATATAACAAATATACATCGAGAGTTTTCAAGATATAATTTTTCTAACTCTGCACGAGACATTTGAATAAGATAATATGCAAGTTCGAGAAATGAAATTTGATCAACGAATATTCTTGTGAATTATCCAATCGATCTATAATGGCAACAAAAAAAATCAGAATACTTTTGAATTTGCATATAATTCTAAATCCAAAATCAATTTTCTGTTTATTTAAAAAAATTCTTAACTCAGAATTTTGCTTAAAAATCGTTGTATTATTCCGATTCTTGTCACGCATTGTTTCAAATACGTTAAACATACAAGCTCTAATTCTAATTTCCTAATTCAACACCGATTTCAAATTCACGACGCATATTATTTGTCACTCTCTTAGTTATAAGAATCACCTCTAATTGTTTGAATGAGGGTAAATTGAATTCTTCAATTTAAGTGATTAATTTTTTTGTCCATGCAAAAAAAGTCTTTTTGCACCGCACAAAAGTTCACGGTCACAGTTTGACTTGATTACGTAAAATGTGAGAGGGTATCATGCAAAAAGTGTAAACAGCTTTAAAATTGTCCTCGAAAAATGGTGACTGGTGAGTTTGTGTGATAATATTCGCGGGAGTCTGCGCTCGAGTGTGCCTTGTTTACTAACTTGCCCTTTATCCAATGTAACAGCAAGTCACGTTCGTCAAGCCTCCCAATCCATCTCACTTTGCTTGACGCTCGAGTTCCCCGAATCTCAAAATGCGTTATCTGTTCAAACACGGTGCTGTTAAATGCGCGTCTTTGCGACTCCGACAGTTTCCGCACATCGCGCTTGAATCTTTAAGCGGTTTCCTCTATTCGCAAACATGTCCATCATCATTATTGATTCGTTACTGCCATTATTACTTCATTACCCAGTCGGTTGTTTGTCTCTAAATTCCTTTGTGTTATCGGCGTCTTTGACTTTCTTCTCTTTTATAATGTCACACGAAATTCACGTCTGGATAGTTTATTAAAATTTGGGATGCAATCGATGTGTACGGAATTAATTGAACGTAGAACATGATGAGAAATAATGGTTTAGCATAAAATATAAACGCAAACTTAGAGAGAAATAATATTAATATCGTGTACTTGGAAGATTGCAAATAAAAACATTAACAATTTACGATGATAATAATTTTATTATTTGTATTTTATCCTTATATTTAAACAATATGTTAAGAGCCTTTTTCGTATAGTTTAGGAAATATTTAGTTTTTAAATTATAATTATGTGTAATTTTCTCCAATATTTCTTGAAAAAAATTATTATTGTGCAAGATAAATAGCTGGTGGAATATTATATGTACTTAAAAGCTAATCTGACTGAATACTATACACGTATTATGCGTTTCATATTAACCTGCAGACTGTTTTATGTCATCTACTCGGTCTATGTTTAGCAAGTTTACTGCATAGTGTAAAATAGTCATAACTATTATATGGATACAGATCCTGTGCCTGAATGGTATATTGATATTGCAAAAAATATATTACCTGTATAAGACAATTCATTGTTTCCTATTATAATTTGAAATGCTGGTTTGACGTTATACGTTGACGAAATGGTTATTGAAAATTGTTACGTTTATGTTGCAGACGTTCATAATCCTTAAATTAAATCATGGCGTAAACATGATGGGATTTTAAAAGTATTATTCAATTTATAAAAAGTTTCATTTCTTAAAGAGTGCTCATATTCTAGTTTTCCAAAGAAGACATGAAATATTTTAGTTTACAAATATATATAAGATATTACATATATAAGATGTTACATATATAAAACAATAATATATATGAGATATACGTGTCTAATACAATAGATATAACATGTTTTTAATATTGCAATACTTATTTTTTTTTAATTACATGAAATCACATACTGAATTTATGCAAGTTTTTACAGATATATTATATGTTATTGTATATGTTTCGCATGTCAACGTCGTTTCACATTGATTTGACTTCTCGTTTTAATACAATCTTAATTAGCAAAGTTGAGTTGGAGTTATTCTATTAATTACGAATCAAGTTAAGACAATTGAACCTCTGTAACAGATATCTCAGCAAGCGCTGTAACAAGATTATATTGCAAATCGTGATGCTGTTGTAGCATAATCCTGAAATCTAAATTAACTATATCACGGTACAACAATCAATTTAATCAACTACTATTGGCATATACTCTAACAATTAACAACAGTCAAAGACAGCCATCTAACCCTTACGCTTAAAATTTGTCCACAGCGATAAGAAACGTCCGTTTAACTGAAAACAGATTTTATATTAAAAGTTGTCTCTCTAGTGCGTCAACTGTAAAAATTGATTTCCAGTTTAGCTCTTATGAAAACCCGATTTCCATAAGATGCAAAGCGCGTAATATTTCAGCAGCAATTTGGTTGGACCCGTTTTTTCTCAAGATAACGTACTCGTGAATATATATTACACATCGCATGATGGCCCCCTGTGAACTGACTTTTTGACGCAGTACGTCAAAACGTTATTTGAAAAAACGTATCCGGTGACATTTGACAAATGTCAAACGTACGAGATGAAATTGCAGTAGCCGGGGAAGTGGCTGCTAGACGTCGCAAAAGAAGCAAGCCGTTTTCGTAGACACGTCCTGTCGTCGGTGCATCGTAAAAAATGTTTCGGAGCCCTCGGTGTCACTTCCTGGTAGAAGACCAGTTGAAATCCGAGTGTGATGCAAATGAGCCGCGACCCCCCACGAGTCCTGTAATGAGGTGATTTAGCTAGCAAATCACCGGCAACGGTATCCGTTGCTTCATAAAAGATCGACGGAGTCTCGTCAAACTTATCGTCGCAGGAATTTGCATGAAAGGAAACTAGGAGGAAAAGATGAGCGTGAGAGTTTGAGAGAAGGCGTGACGAGAGTTGGCAGCGGCTTAACAATGGGACCAGCTAACCGCTGTCATTGTCACCGGAGGCCCTTCAAACTCACGCCTCTAGTCTCTCGATCTAGATGTACGATACGTGCGAATGTATTAACTCAAACTTGTTTTCCGGCACGCCGGTTGCGGTATTACGATGCTCGGTCGAGCGCAACGCCGGCTCCTGCGGAGAGTTAGCGTTACACTTTTATCAAGATGGCAGCGTAATTGTATCCTTAGCGAAGTTCTTTTTTCGCATGTAAATGCAGGCCGAGTCCCGCCAGCGATAAATGCTACAAATTAAGAAGTAATTGCGCGCGCAAAATTGTTATTAAAATTTAAATATTCATGCACCGTTGCGCGTGCGCTCGTTCATCTTGCGTATGCCCGCAATCCGTTGCGATTATTAGTGAAATTGTGTTTGTCTACTAGTCATTAGCCGGAAGATCGATGTGCACTCTTTTGCAAAAACACTCGTGAAAGGCGGTTCGGGGCTGGGTTTCCTTAACAAATTACGTGCTACCTTAGTGCGTGACTTCATGCATTTTTTTCGGCCGCAAAATATTGCACTGACAATCAGCTTTTTTCATTTTTAGCGTTAAGATTTAATTGCTGCTTTTTTCGAATGTGTAGTATATTCGCAGGATAAGGTTTCGGATCTCAAAAGAAAAAATATTGATATAAGTTTAATAACCAATAATTTCAGCAATTACCAATTTGGAGTATTCTCTTTGTAATTATAATAAATACAATTTTAAAATCATTATGATTGATGTAAAAATAAACATTATTTTCGAAATTCTTTATGATTTTATTTTATCAGTTTTACTACCTTCATTTTTCGATACGAGAAACAAATTTTCGGTATCTTATAGTTTATGAAAGAATATTGTTTTATTTATAAGAGTGACATAAAAATATAAAATGTAAAAGTCGCAAAGAAGCTTGTTATATGATGTTCAGAAATTGCATTTTAAGCTTCATTGGAGCTTGAAAAAGTTTCCATAAAAAATCTATAAAAGTTATTCAAGTAGAAAAAAATAAAATATCCTTACAGGGCTAGAAGATAGGGCAATAACTTTTTCGATTTTGAAAACAGAAATGAAATGAAATCATCGATATTAAAACCGATGTATGGTTATTTTCAGATTGTTTAAAAGATCATAATTTTATTTATTCGATGCAATACATTTTGAGCGATTTTGAGTTTAAAAAATGTTTAAATACTACTTTCTTGAGATATTAATATATAAGGATAGCTGTACACCTTTGACCTTAATTGCGTAATCTGTTTTTACATGTTGCACCTTCAATAATTAAATATGACGAATGGACTAAACTGTATTTGTTATGTAATTAATCTTAGCCAAACCTTATTATGTAAACATCAATTTTTATAAACATTTATGATCAGTAACGGTATTCATATAACAATTAATCTTACATGCATTTATCACTTTAGATATATCAGTGATTCTGCTAATATATTGAGAAATACGAATCACGTACAATTATCACAAGAATCACAT
>JABFQD010005614.1:0-10544 GCA_022817045.1 Psix sp. ZL-2020
AGCATGAAAAATGTTACAATAATCTCTTTTTACAATTAAAAAGAAAAATAGAGGTTTTGAAAATCTATATATTTATTGAATAAGTACTCTAAAAATTTGTTTATAAATTGAAAAATATTATAGTTAAAATTAGAGAAATTAAAAGAAGAGCATAACAAAAACTTGAAAGACTGCATGATCAAAGAAAGATTAGATACAATGCAAGAAATGATGCAAAAACTAAGCGACGAAATGAGCGATATAGTCGTATCTCTGTGCAAACATTTTCATGAAAATTTAATTAAAGAACGAACAAATTTCATCAAAGTATTTAATTATTGTATAAGGTTAGAAATAATTAGTTTGATTCTATCTTATTTATATATAATAAATTAATGTTGTTGATTTGATATAAATAGTGTAGAAAGAGACATGGCTAAAGAACAGATGGCAGAGTTAGAACAGAAACGAATACAAGATTTGTATAAACAAAAAAAAGAACTCGAAATTCAAAACCTAACTAATTTAACTTATGTTTTATGCTTGGAAAAAATGAGATATAATGAAAAGAAACTAGAATTGAAGTGCACTTATCAAGTAAAATACATATTCCATAAAAAATTTTTTTTGTAATTTAAATTTGGAGTTTCTTTAATCATCTTTTAATGTAGAAAAAATTAGAAATATTTCGGAAACTGCTTGTTTCATTGGTACAAGTATCTCAGTATAAGCCAGAAAAAGTAGAAAAAAATCAAGACGAAGAAATTCAATTTTATAAATTAAAAATTTTGGAGGTTTTTAAACAATATAAAGCACTGATAGATTTCACTTTTGATGCAATTCCCGAACAAGCAGACTTTTTATTCAATTTAGAGTCATTCCTTGCTCTGACGAATCATTTGGAAACAAAGAAAGATCAAGAAGAGGAAACAAACAATTTTTACAGCATCAGCGAATACATTGTAGATCAGTGCAATCATAAGTGGAAACCTAAGAAATCTCTTCTTAAAGTAAATGTTTTTTAGATAAATTCTATTATAAACTGTGAGTTTGTTTTTTACCAAAAATATATTTCCAGGCGATTTCTGAAACGAACATCATAAAATGTAATTTTGAGAATTATCTTTATTATTCAGAAAATTCAGTCGCTAAAGTACCACTTATTAATTTATTAGAAGCAAATGGAAGTTTCTGTATAGAGTTTAAGAAGGAAGTCAAATAAACTTTTAGTCTTAGTTACGTTTGTTATTCCATTAATTTGATATATTATGATAAGTTAATTATTCATTAGTAAAATCTTTTAAGCGCCATCCATATAACCAGTTACTGCAATCAGGATAATAAAATCTATTTTCCGGAGGTTCTTTGTATCTATAAAAATGGATCATACTTATTAAAAAATAAATTAAATGTTCAAATTCATCGATTAATCTTTAAAAACCTTTCTTTTAAATAACTATTTTTTGCGTCAAAACTTCTTGCATTTTTCGTGTAAAGAATAGCTTTTATTTCTGGTTTAACTGTTTTCATATTTTCAATTGGAATATCATTGTCAATTTCAGGCCTCCATTCGGGATATAATTTAACCTAAAAGATGATGTTTTTTCATTAATATCATAAAAGTATTACGTCCGTGGAACAATTAAAAAGAAATAACTTTTCTGCGATATTTTTCAATTAACAGTTCATTTTCCTGATTTTTTTGTTTAATTAGATCTTCTTCGTCCCGAACGATTTTTCTAGCTTTGCGCTTATATTTATCGTTTTTCAAATTGTCAATTATTTTTTGTCTATTGGTAATAAACCACTTAACCCTTAAAGCGTGTTCACGTTTGGCTATTTCCTTTGCAAATAATTGGCATTTAATATCACAAACTCCAGATTTGTACATTTTTATATTTTTAACGATCAAATATTTTTATTTCTAACCGACTAGTATTGAACTATTATATAAATGTCACTAGAAATAAAATGTTCATTTTCAAAATATTTTAAAATTGAATTTTCTATTTGTGTGAAATAATAGGAAATAAAACATTATTTGTATAAATGTTTCATTTTTTTTAATGTTTATGTACAACATTCTTACATATATTGATTCGCGTTATGCACTCTTATAAATTACTTAATACGAACAATTTATACCGTGGCAAATACGATGGAATTATGATTAATACTTAACCGTGAAGAAAAATACGAGGTTTATCAAACAAGTAAAATTAAATTATTGGTAAAGTTACAAATATTATAGATTACTATTTTTTTTATTTAAAATTATTATGATCGATGAATCACAAATTATTTTAACAAAATTGTATTGTCATCATTAATTTTATTAATATTAGATAAAAAAAAAACTACATACTCTAAGTTAGATTGCGAATTTAAATCACATTTTAATATTACTTCTATCAACAAAAATTTCTGATAATATATCACATAGCTGAATTAGTTTGAAAAATTGAATTACAATTTTAGAACCAACTTTTAACTTCGCGGCATTTGTCTTAACACAATTCCAAACTAATAACAGGATTCTAACTTAGATGCTGGGATATGCCATCGGTACAAGCATTTAAATTACTCAATACAAACTAACGTACATCTTATTAGGGTAATGAATATTTCAGCACAAGTGGGATAATGTGTTAATTTACATTGTAGCAATTAAAATACATTTTCAATTTCTTTTTGAACAATTTTTACATCAATGAATGAGTGGACTTTGTTGAGTAAACATTTGTTTTGTTTTACCATTTATCTATTTAAAGTAATAATAAAATTCGTGCTCATGAACGTTGTTTAACGAGTGTTAAATAAAATCTTTCTGCGTATTTTAAAAAATAATTATTTTATGTTCAATAAAATTTTGCTTTTTATTGAATACGTTTATGGAAATGTGTAACAAACAGATTTGCAGTATATATTTATTTCTAAAAATGCGGTCAGTTAGTTGCATTATTATTGAGTAGCGACACAAATTTTAATTTCCAAAAACGCTATTTCATTTCTTCAGCAAAATAATTATAACAAAAATAACATTACTGACTTAGTAAAAACGATATTTTTGGTATTAAAATAAACATACATTTTCATAAAAATAACTATAATATGGATATAAATTATAATGATCTACAAACAATGTTTTACTGGCTGCAAAATTAACGGCGGTAATAGATAATAATTATAGCAAACGTAAACGAATGCTTTATCGAAACAGATATTTTTTACATCTCATATAAAAAAGTAGTTTACATTCTGGAAATGGAGATACATGAGTGTGAACATTCATTGTCATTCTCGAACTTTTCTCGATCGGAATAGCACGAATCATTATGAATAAAACTATTGAAATTAACGAATTGCCGTATTAAGGTGTTATTGTGACGGTCTTGATCAACGTATTATCAACAAAAAATATGGCGTGAATGATATTACGTGATATTATTCCATCTCAGACTGAACATCATGTTATTATCACAGCCATAGGAAGCAATATTAAGCTTCAATCAGGAAAGAGAGAGAAAATAGAGAAATCATTCAGAGATTATATAGATTGACGTAGTTAACGAGTAAAGCAGTTTTTACATCTTGTTAAAAACGTGTTCCTTTTTTTGAAGTGTTCGAATCACCTTATTATCCACATCAATGTTGAAATAATACAAGTTAAAAATAAAATATAACATGCGAGCAAATTAAATGAAAAATTAACAAACAAATATTTATATGGTTGTCTTTTTGATACATTTTTAACAACAGCGTATGTTGATATCACATACTAATTTCAACGTAGTTTTATCGTTATATTTTTCATTAAATTATTTACAATGGGAAAATATTTATAGGAACTATTTTTATACAGTAAAAGCGTACTTCATCAAATGAATACGATTCGAAACAATTGTTTATCAACAACCACTGTCTAAGGTTAAAAGTAACAAAATTATTTCCCTTTTAGCTGTTCAATAATTTTAGATGATTCTGAATCTTCAAAATATTTTCAAATCATTATCCAATTCGTACACTACGTCAAAGCGACTATGCGTGTACATTAGTAGCATCGCCAGTTCCCGTTAGTCGTTTTCGTTTATCCTTTTTTATACAGAACATTTAACGAAATATCAGAGACAAATATCAACATTTATAAGACATTTGTTACATTTAAACACGTGGCACTCAGGAGGTTCCGACTTTTCTAAGAATAGTTTTCGTTTTTAAGAATTGACCTCATTAATGCAAATAATGTTATTGTTGATAAAAAACTGCAAAAACTCACAGCTTTTATTATTGTAAAACTTTTTTATATACGCTTTTCATAAATAATTGAAAAATTACGAATTTTTAATATTTCTTAATTTTATGTCAATTACCATAGAATGAAAAAAATGATAAAAGTAGTTCCAAACAATATCAATTCATTATTTCAATTATAATCATTTTATTTTTAAAATATCGAAAATGAAAAATTAAATTAAAAAATTATTCTACAATTTTGGTGACTAATTTCTGTTAAATTCATTCAACAGTTTACTTTTTATTTTCAAGTGACTATTAATTGAATTGATGAAATTATTATTTATTTAAAGAAATATTGTTATTAAGTATGTCTGTTTTAAATTTTTTCAATTTTTTAGAAGTTATTTTTTTTCATATATCGTTAAATTTATTCGGACATGCGTTTCTTAATTATGTACTTTAACAATGCAATATTATGACTCATTCAATGTTAATAAGATTAGTAACACCTAGATTTTGTAAAGTATATAACAGTGAGTTAATTAATTACATTATAAATAAACAATTAAGATCAAATAATAAAAAAAATTGTTTTTCAAATGTTTTAAGAATATTTAAAATTTATTGAATACCAGGTTGATGTTGAACTATTATTCATGTTTCGAAATTATATAAAAAATTTATACACAGTGCAGAAGCGCTCACTATATTGATCCCATTGAAATTTTTTTGCTACAATTTCTCAAAGTCTGAACCCCCTGGTGGTACCAAAAAGTCACTCATCAAAATCTATGTTTTGCTTTGTTTGACATTTACTAATTTGAGCATTTATTTTTTATTCAAAATGCTGGCTAACGGAATTCGACAACAAAAAACTGTTTATCTCCTTAATTTTTATTTGATCGCGTTCAATTTACAAGGGACAATTTACAATACACGATATCGTCGGTTTTAAAGGCAAACTATATTTACAAATTCGGACAAGCATCCACTACGTTCATTGACTGACTCGAATTCTCGTAGTCTAAGATAAAACAAGCGAAGGAAAGTTGACAGTTTGTGATTCTGAATGGATGTCTTGGAATTTAGAGTAATGTGCCAATAAATCATACAAAATGACGAGCGCAGAAAACGAGCCTGTGCCTGCACTGGGCTCTTAGATCATTGACAATTTGATGCCGCGTCGATAATCAATCTACAAAGTATATTAATATCATTGCAACAGTTGGGATAATAAAATATCGCGTATAATACATAGAATAAACTCTCGAAATACAAAGACCGCACTTGAACCAACTTCGCTGTTTGTCGGGTGTTTTGATTGGAGACCTATTATTAGCCCCTTGTACAAGTTACTTCGAGTAACACTGGGGTCGAGGGTTTGTTGTTGAAGTAGAGTCCAGCTCCTTGAAAAGAGTTACTTCTTGGTAATGTCGATTGCAGTGGACTTGGCGCAGGACTCGGGTTTACAGATGATAGCTCGTCAATGTCTGTTCGGATTTTGAGATGATCTCCTTGATTATTGTGTAATATGTATTTAAAAAATTCGTACCTACAAAAATGTAAAGTTAATTAATACAGATTCGCACATAACATTATTTAAAGTCGCTTTATTATATTCAATTGATTTTTATTATTATTCCATCAAATTAAACAACATAAAATTTGTACATAGATTTTTATTTAAAGCAACACACTAAATCAAAGAAGAATCTTTTAACATATTAATATCCTTAAAAAACAAAGTTCAAGGCCAATCAAAAAATCAATGTCGATCTTAACAATCCTTAGAGTATTAGCTGAATTGTAAATGTTAATGCAAATTAACAGTTAGGAGTAATAAATATATACATAACTAATGGTAGTAAACTATGAATATGCTAATGTTATCCCTAAAAATTATAAACATATATACTGCTATTTCGTATAAGCTTGAAGGTTTAAATAGTTTCAATGCTGTTGAAAATGTATTAAACCAAAAATACATTTGATTTAACTTTACTTTTAAATTGAATCGATAGTTATTTATATTCAAAAGTTATATTGTTCAAATCTATATTTTGAGCATGTCTATAATAAATATACACTTTGTTGAAACATACTGTAAATTACATCGTGGTGTAAACGATAGCATACCTAGTTCAGTTAAAAGGGAGTTGTAAGTTTGGTTCTCACCCGAGACTAAAAAGATGATTTTTTTATTTGTTTTCTTGATTCAAAATTATATATTTTCGTAAAAAAATCCTTACCTAGTCACTACATAAGTGAACATTGTAGAAATAAAAATATTTTATAAAATGTATAGATATCTTTATATGACTACATTTCCTCTTTAAATAGTAATTTATTTAATTAGCTATTTTTTGGTTTTTTGGCAATACATCGGAATATTCGATGATTCAAAATTCAATATTTAAATATATTTAATTATTTTAAATTAAAAATAAAAATAAATCAGTAATAGTTTTAATCGTTATTGACTAATTTTTTAATTTATTCTGTTTTTGTAAATAAATAATTATACACATTATTTTGTAAAATAATTTCATACTAAGGGGTCATTCATAAAAGACGTCCGAAACGAATTTCCCGTCCGAACTATATATGCTGCTACATTCATGTTTCGATATATCGATATTTTGTACTAATCTCGATACGGAAATAAATAAGTTTGTTGAATTTCCGTTAAACAAAATTTGCGACGATTTAAACCTAAAGACAATATATTCATACGTTTTTTCGATGAAATTCTCCCTTTTAATTGAATGAAAAATCAAATTCTGTTCTAGACAGTTCATTATAACCTACAATTACACATTATATTTAAAACATAATAGATAAAACACAGTTTTATTGAATTCGTTGAGTTCATAATATGAACTTTATGCTCACTACATAATAATTAATGAGCATATTCTAGATTTTTTTCTAAATATCTAATCTTTTAAAATATCTGTTTCAAATTTAACAGAACATTGTATTCATTTTGTTTTTTTTTTTCAAATGTATTATTTGAATCAGTAAGATATATATAATATGTAAAATATATTAACCGTTTGTCCTTTGCCTCCACAGAGAGCACATGGATGCTTTATATGGATTTTGCTTCCGTGACAAAGTCTACACGTGGAACGCATAACAAAAGGTCCTGTGGTGATAGTTTCCATTCCTGTACCATTGCAATTCGGACAAATAGCTGGTTTAAATCCTAATTCACACCTTGTTCCTCGACATTTTGGACAAGTATCAACTACGTTGATTTGAACATCTTTATTAACTCCACGAGCAGCTTGTGCAAATGTCAGATTCATTATCACCTGAAATTAAAAAGTTAAATTGTAATATAAAATTCATAATCAAAACTGAAAAAAATTAAACAATTTTTAAATAAATGAAAAATAATTGAACCTCTTGGGCAGCTCCAAAACCATAACCGCCATCTGAATAATCTTCATAATCTGAAAAATTCGTATTGAATCCAGCATCTCCGAAAATTTTTCGAAATAGCTCTTCTGGATTGATAGTAGATTTGTATTGCCAACTATAACTTTGACTTCCATAACCCCTGCTTGCGCCACCAGCGCCAGCGCCACCCATACCCATCTGCTCGGAAGTGGCGCCCCAAGTGTCAAACTCTTTCCTTTTGGTATCATCGCTCAATATCTCATAAGCCTCAGAAACTTCCTGGAACTTCTTACTTGCATTCGGATCATTTTTGTTCGTGTCAGGGTGGTACTTCTTTGCCAATTGATAATATGCTTTCTTGATATCCTTTGCGGAAGCATTCCTGGCAACGCCAAGAATTTCGTAATAATCCTTCGCCTTGCATAATTTCGAAGACAAGTAGATGCTTCTTTTGGCTTGTGTAAAAGATTCTGTAGCATCTAGAAATTATTTCAAATAATTAACCTTTATAATTTAATACTAAGTTTCATATTTGAAAAACTAAAGTCAAGTTTTTTGTTTTAACTAGTTACCAACAATTCGCCAACAAAGTTTAAGTATTTCAATTGTTATAATTCATATGATTCAAATTTTGTAATAAATATAAATTAATATTTGAACATATTATAAATTATATGTTTAGCTAAATTGAAAGTCAGCTTTCATAATATTGCATAATTAGTTACTTTTTTAAATATTAACAATAATATGCAATCTTCAAATTCGTATTTATAAATATTTTATTGTAGTATAATTTTACTGATTATATATAAAATTCTAAATAATTAACTATGAATCTATGATTTTTCATAAATTTGCTGTTTCTATAATGAATACATTCTTTATATCTCGTGAATAACAATTAGATTGTCACTGTTGGAACTAAAGAAGATTTCTGACTACTTAAATATTTCTACTAATGACAATCCTTTCTCAAACAAAATCATTTTTATGGCACAATACAATAAAAAGTGATTATGTTTATTATTCTATTTCTCACAATATAAAGAAATTTACTATTATAAGTTTCTTCTATCTATCAATATCCTTGCCTTACAGGTATCATTATTTAGAAAGAGATACAGACACATATCAATTAACCCCTACTGTACTACAAATCAGCCAAATAATTCAATTATTCGCAAAAAAACTTATATTTGCAAAACAACGTTTTACAACGAATAAAGCAATAGATAGTAACAAAGACATAACCAACATGATAAATAACTTTGATTTGAAAAACTAATAAAAGCATTTTTTGCGAAACACTCATTTATGTAATTTCACATACTTTTATCTCACGGTGCATCTTTCAATGCACAAATAAAATGTATCAATTTTAAGGTTAGGTCTCACGACCATTTTGCATTTCCTTCATATCGAGAACCGTCGAGGCAGGAGTTTCGTCCGAGCAAAGAATTGATTAGTCACAAAATCTAAGTTTTAATAAAATAAGACGTTTGTCGAAACAAGCAGTTGAATTTGAAAATTCATGATGTAATCTTGCTGACAGAATGTGCGTGCTAAGCTACTCACAATTAATAGGTCTATCGCATTTCCAAGTGTTGACGTTTAAAGAAGAGCTGACAAAATTACGGCTGCAGTCATTGCACCGCTGTGCATACACATTTGAAAATTTATTTGACTTATTACAACCGATTAAACGAATACCATTCGGCCTCAAAATTGCTGCAAGACCTTTACCGGTAGCCATGTTGACCGCAACGCATGGCCGTATCAAAATCACGTGAAAACGAAGCAGAAGACAAACCTCAAGTCATTCAAAAATACATTTTGACTCCTTTTGCAACTGCGAAATGCCTTTCATAATCTTTATATTGCCATAAATGTCGAGCATTGATATAGTTAAGAAAAGTACGAGTTTAAACAATGGAACAAGCTGCAGTTTTTTATTCATATAAAATCTCTTTTAGAACAATAAAATTGAGAAAATTAGTAGGAAGCTTTCACTACTATTATTTTATTGTGCAAATTTTATCAATTTCTAATAATACTTAATCGCGAATTGATATATTAATTTGTTATTTATCATTGTCACTTTTTATTACTCGATTTTTCTAGGTCATTCGTAAAAATATAGATTGTTTAAATAATTTCAATAATATATGTGTAATTCAGTAATGTGATATTAAAATAAAAATAAAAAATATATATTTTTAATCTATCAATAATTCAATCAATGGTTTCTTGGTTTCTATTATCCTTTTTTCTAATCTCGCAGAATTTAAAAATCCTGATAATATTTAATTGTGTTGAGCATAATCTATAGAGGGAGCGCTATACATTTCCCCTTCCTACAAAAAATTATTGAAGTATGAATCATTAATCTTTTATCGTTGTGTCAAAACACTTGATAAAGAACGAAACGAGCCAACAAGAAACACTTAAAGAAAGTTGTCAAAGTTTTAAATTTGTAAACAGTGAATTGAGTATATTTGAAAAAAAATCATCTCTGATTTAGTGAAATAGAGACGGATGATGTAAATATGTCAGAAAAATACAGGTTAGGACTTCAAAATACAATGGATGTCGAACAGGTAAATAAACAATAGTGATTCTTGAGCAAAATATACTTTTAGATTCAAAATTGTTTGATTTGTTAATATTTTCTTAATCATTTTTTGATGTTAAAATATTATTAATGCCATAATTTTAGAAATCCTATGGCTCATTTTTATGACATCATCAAATAACTTAATACCATTAATGCGTTTTAATCATATAAAGAATTACGTACTTTCTTTCTCGAAGTTTAAATGCAAAAATTAAAAGAAAACAAATAAATATAATTTTTCCAGTGTTGGAAAATATCTATTGTTTTTCAATAAATTATTTATATTATTTGATTGTGATAAAAATTAATT
>JABFQD010005615.1:0-10542 GCA_022817045.1 Psix sp. ZL-2020
AAAAATAAAATGTAAAATAATAATATATACAAATAACAAAATAAAAGAAATAAACGGAAATAAAATATAAAAATAAAATCATTTGGAAATGAATGAAAAATATAAATTAATTGAGAAAAATCAATTAATTATGGTCAGAACAAGCAAGTCGTGATAAAATATCAAATAAAATGAAAGATCGAAGGACTAACAAGCCTTTAGATCCCTAACAATTGTACGCAAAAATTATTATTAAGTTATTAAATAATGAATAGAAACATAGTAGAATGTCATCTTGAATTGAAAAATAAATTGTCTAATAAGATTACATTTTTAAAAATTGATTATTAAATACAAATTTATTGTTATTCCATTGGAAAATTGTTGGAAAATAATTCGAGACGTGACAACGAAGTATAAAACATTTAACAAATATGTAATTAAGGTCGTACTGAAATAATTTATACAATGAAGTTAGTAACAAAATTAGATCATTTATTTCATTAAGTTGAAAAAATCATTGTAGATTTGAAACTATCTGTGAGAAGGAATGACAATCCTTGGGATGATCACAGGACCTACTTTGCGAAAAGGCCCACGGTTGGCTAAGGTAGTAAGGTAAAGACTTCAATCCTGCATGCGAAGGCTACATCCGTTTAACAAAAAATTTGATGTTGCGTATTCTGAACCTACTTGAATAAGCTTCGATATATGAAGTATGAAATAAAAGTAGTATTGTTTTTTTCTCTATTTTTTTTACATTGAAATTTCAAAATAAATTTGATTTTTATTTTTTGTTTGGAAACAAATTGATTGCTTCATTCATCTGAAAAAGAATTGAATTTATCAGATCTATTTTTTGAAAAAAAATTTTCTTTTATTATTAGTTTTTTTCAATATTAAACAATAATATGATTTTAGATGATAGCGATGAACTATTGCCATTTATTCAGATTAAATTATCTACAATTGAATTATTAAAAGATTCAGGATTATTAACTCATTATTATTATATATTTGATAGAAAAATTGTTTTCAATCAACATTAGATACATTACATTTACGACAAAATATAAAAAATAAACTAATAGGAAGTACAGAATACAGCAATTTTTGTGTAAGTATACTTAAAAAGATGTCAAAGTCATTTATACTTTATCTTTTTCACTTGTGGAAGATTTATAACATTTATTCTCACGCTTTTATGGGACTTTTTTTATCCTCTTAAGCGGAAGTCAAATACCGATACAATTTAAATCTCTACGAAAAGGTGCTTAATATATTTTTTAAGTAATTGCTAAGAATTTATTTTCAAAACAAAAAAAGAAAACACTGAATTTAGGAATTGTGTGACAATTTTATATAATTTTCGCATTCAATAATGTATATTTTAATGTGACGCATTTGTTAAATTTATTTCACTCTCTAAAATAAGAATATATTACAATATTGAAATATATTTCTAATAATGTTTTTGTAAATTGAAAGAGATCAATAAACGCAACTTTAAGTAAATATCATTATTGAATTTTTAGTACGAACGACCATTTTTATATAATAAAATAAGAATTTAATGGTTCCAATTACATTAAGACTGCTTGGTTTTTAGATAAGTCTTATTTATTTATTAATCAGATGTATTATTTATTTGTATAAAAATAAAAATTTCTTACTGGGAAATACAGAAATAAATCTTGCATTCAATGATATAACTTGAAATGTAAGGTTTCTGTAATTTTCTATTGATTACGTTGAGCTTCCCTAAACATTATTTATTCATTTCAGGGGACAATCAGAAGTCTTTACTTATTTACAAGTGTTAACGAAGTACAAAAAGTAATAAATACTTTTATTAGAGTTTGAATCGGCCGATGAATAATTAAAAAACAAATTCTTTCTTATTCACACGGACTTGCATTGAATAAGATATTGAGTATCGATAAGATATTGAATTGGATGTAGCTGAAAGGTCTTCGAAATTGCGTTGCGATGTTGTCGTAACATACGAGTTCACAAGCAGACGTGTTTTTTTCTCGAATGTTGGGAGCTAGCGTAAGGTAACTCTGTACCACGTGATTTTCCTCATTGCATAATTAAGGACGGTGACCCCTTTAATCCTGTAAACCTCGTGTTTGCGTTTTCTCATGCTGGACGACGACGACGTCGACACATGTTGACGGTCCTGATACCTTTGACCGTCAGAACGTCTGGAATTACTACTATAGTTCTCATTCGTTCGACAGGAGTCTATCGTTTCAATGTCGACACGATTGGGGCTGGATGAACGTTGTTTCCAATTCCAATAGTAAAACTGTATTTTGTTCGTTTACATTTCCATCTTCACTCCACGTGTTATTCCGTTTGAAAACTCGGTTTCATTAATTTTATTTTCAATTAATTAATTAATGTCTGATAAAATTTCACTTGAAAATTGTCGAAATTTGAGAAACTTCTAATGATAAATAATTGACAGAACTGTTTAAATATTTATCACCCAATAGGGAAAAGAGCAGAGCAGCAAAATGGTCCTTTTCAGATAAAGAAGTTGAAAATAAATATTTTAAAATAATCGTGGTTAGTTTGTATTAATTCATAAATTTATTTCTTTTAGCTCTTTGAACAATTCGAAGAAATAATTTCAATCAATTTTCGAATTATTATCTCAATCATACACGGTCACGAGAAAATTCAAAATCTACAATTAAACGGTCAAAAGGTGCATTTAATCTTAATTGCTATAAAATAGCCAAGTCCTCAGTGAAGCAGCAAGTGACTGTCTAAACTCTCATTTCTGATTTGGCGACGAAGTTACTGTGGAAATGAAGCAATAGTTGAGTTGCGGATGTTCTGAAACGAAGGCAAAATGATGCGGTAGGTTGCTTCACAGAAATTCGCGGGAAGGGGCGGCTGGGTGCGTTGGGTGGCTAAGGGTGATTCGGCACCTAGTCTCGACATCTCAGCGTTTGTAATTGTAACGACGTCGTTAGTGTTGCCAGCTCGAACCGTAACCCATCTGTAAAACAGTATTATTTGTGAGTTTGCCTCAAAGCTACACGGTCATTATACCGACGTCGCTTTATGACCATTGTTGCTCGCATTTATATTTGGTCTTTTGCTTCATCCTTTTTACGTGATCATTTTACTGCTTTTTAACCAAAAGACTTGACGTGGGTTTTGTTTGAGATTCAGAGCACAGTCAAAGTTAAAAATAATCAGTTTTTCGTTGAGTTATAAGTTTGATGGAGATCCTTAAACTACTTCAATTTGACTTTAATGGAAATGACTATTTAAATTTTTTTAAATACTAGCTTGTGTTTTTATTGTCTCTTATCATACATAATAGTTGAGAGTTTTAAACTGTTATATCACATCACTGACTGCTAATTTTATTACTGAAGCTTGGACATGAATTTGCTTAAATTTAACGGTCTGAAACACTTTTTGAAACACTAAGTACAACTTATTAAACATTATTGTAATTTTTGAGTTCTTTTAAAGTGGCCCAATTGTTTTATTTTATTCTTGTTTTATTATTTCGAATAAGTTTTTTTGTATTTTTCTTATATTTTTATTAACAATATATTATTATAATATAACCAAATAGTCTTTGTCTCCATAAACAAGGATATTTACGACACTTCTTTTGTTGGTGTAATATGAAATTAGGAAATATAAATATAGCTGTTACAAAATGGAATACATTTTTTACATTGTAAATAACGTATTCATATTTCTTATAACTTTAATTTGAACTTTAATTAAATGTAATTTAGTTTCATTTAAATTGTTTATTTTTCTCATTTATAATAATAACTTTATTGTTATTTTTTATTATCGTTTTTCATTATTTTACATACATATTACAAAAGTAAAAAAAATAAAGAGTAATTATGAGATATTTATTTCCAAATATTTCAAAATCTAAAATGAGTCTGTAAAATAAAAAAAGTAATATTCTTAATATGCAACATTCTTGAAAATGAAAAATAACTTAAAATTTGATTTGATTCTAAATATGCAACAATTTCTTAATATCACAGTAATAAAATAAAAAAGACTATATGAAAGTGAATTTTTATATGCTGTAATATTAATATAAATGCTTATAAATACGAACAAATATTTATATTTAAAATATTATTAGTGTCTAACTTTGCTTGTATATATTTTGATTGTAGACTGGTTTAAACAAAACAAGTAATTTTATGATATTACAATATCTCAATTTATGGACGTATCTTGTAAAAGGTATCCATAGCCAGAGCGTGCTAAATAGCTGGAATACAAGTGTAACCTGGTTATTGGTATGTACTTGAACGACGTGCGAGTCATTAAAATAGCTCTTATCGAGTTCGTGCGAATCCTTTCGTTATTAAACTATAAACTCGCTGCGTGTTTGGCATGCTTCTATAAATTAGACCATTTGGCTTTTGGCGCTCGAATTTTCGAATGAGCCGAATACATTATGGTGAAATAGTTGAGCACATACCAGAGCCGTCGGTTTCACGTGACTCTCTCTCCTTCTACCCTTCTCATTCGTTCGTCTATTTAACATTCCACCTGTTCCTTTTCAGCCGTCGAATCGACTCCGATCTCTCGCTCCTCTCTATCTTGCACGAACTGATAGCCCTTACTAAATAGTTCGATAGAACGTCGTCGAGTTATCCACATGGACCATGTAACTGCACGAGATTATGTTGCGTGGAATTTGCATTCGGGGTGCCCCTAATACGAGCGCGGTATCACGCCGTTAACTTCTGATTTAGCGTAATAGTAGCATGAACGTGAATTATCTTATCGAGGATGCTATAGAAGGAAATCGACACAAATATTTCAGCTCGTAGATTACCGTAATATGATCATGGCCTTTTCATAGAAATGACAGAAATTCGTAGATTATATATACAATTTACTTATAATATACGAATTTTATGTTACGCGCAGTACAAAAATGAAATAATTTATGAATTACATAAACATGTAAAAAGTCATGTTTTATTGCCAGATTCATAATCGAAAACGGTTGCATACATAATTCATTTGAATTTTATGAAACGAACTAACATTATTTAATTCTGGTGTTTTATCAAAATAACTCGATTTTGTTTGCAGAGAGCAGCACTGAAGCTTTGTTTGTAAAATAGAGTAGATCGAGGGGTAGCGCTGCGAGAAAGAGAGTAGAAATAGTTGAGGCAGAAATTAAACGGAGGAGGCACCGTCGTTATACTTCGTTAATTGGCACTAATTACGTCCTTTAATTATTGTATTCCGCTTAAAACCACTGACGGGCTCTTGGCGGGGATGATTCAAACAAGCTAAATAAACGTTGAGCTCAAAACGCAAAAGTTCGGAGTGCAGATCGTAATAACGTGGCTCGAATAATTTTTCGCTCGCTCGCAAAACAACGAGTCAAGCTTCTTTATTTACATGTTTAAAAATAGGTTGATTAACTTTTCATTATGTGTTTGAATGGAAACAGTTTTACTTTTTCTCACCAACAAAAATCATTATCATTAACGCTTACAATACCTTCTCAATCTAACAAATTTGTTGCTTATTATATATTGTATAAATGCATATATATTACTTTACATATTTGCAATCGATTTCGTTTCCAGCGTCAATAGGGCTATTTCTACAAATGAAATTCGATCGCGAGATTTCATTGCGAAAAATTGTACATTTTCCAACAGTCTTTTGTTTAAAATTATGCTATACTGCGTTACGTTTAACAATGTCTTTCTCGTTTAGAAATTTTCGGCTCAGATCTATGAATGTATTTTCAACTTTTTTAATTAACCATTGTAAACCGTTGCAGACTTTTAATATAAAAATGCAATATTCGTAAGTTATTCTTTAATAAATATTTATTCAATGTTATTAGTTACATATATTATTATATTTACATATTTTTTTTAATCAAAAGAGTGTTTTCGTTTATTTCGTTAATTCAAAATATAATTTGTAGTCAGTTCATTTTTAATTAGCTTTTATAGTTTTAAATTATAATCTCGAAATAAATTTAAATAAGGACATTCAATTCTAAATTATGTAGAGAAAATTTTTATCTGTTCTTGAAGTGTATAATTTTGAAAAAGAAAACAGGTTTTTTATTTTAAAGTTAAAACATTAAAATTTTTCCAATTTTTCGAAATTTGAATTATAAATCGAATGAATTTATTCTGAAGATAATATTTCTTATAATTACAGTATTTATAATTTTTATTCTCTGTTGTATTCTTCTTCACACATCAAACTGAGATCCATGTTAACGGTAAGGAGTTCTAGTTTTTTCTAGTTTTTTAGTCGAATTAAAAAATCGAATAATACATTTTTTAAAATTTAGTAATATGCATAATTCGATGTATAAAACTTTCTTTTTAATAATATATAAATATATTGTTTATCAAAGAATATATTGTATTGAATATAATAAATATAAAATTAAAAAAAAGAAATAAAATGTTCAATTGTTTAATAATATAAATCATAATAGGTTAATTAATGATAGGTTAATAAAGGGAGGCTAAAAACAAAAGTTTTTAAATGAATGATGAAACTACATGAAGATTTTAATAGAATTCTTTAGAAAGTGATACAAAGAAGAATATTCTGTTTCGTTGGAATACACTTATGATATTTTATTTATGTTTCCGAATCGCTCATGGTACATTGAAAATAAGCATTTCGTTGATTCTTTTGCTTTGATGTTACTTAGTGGCTCTTACGCTCTCTTCGTCTCTTATCTTTTGCATCAATTAATACTAGTACGCCACTCTGAAGCATTTCTGATGTAGCAATGCATTAAAATGTCAAAAGTTTATAGCAAAGTTGAAAATCAATTCAAGGGATATAGACACGAATTAAACTTTTGCAAGTTTCGACAATAAACTATTCAATAGAAACTTTTTGATTAGTATAATATTGAATTAAATCATATTCCGCACTTAATTATTAAATGATAGAATTTTTACCAATAACGGGAAGTTAGTAGAATTTCTTTTGTTTTTGTGTTGCATTCCGCAAGTTATTAATTTTTACGTTTATAATCGCAGTCCGCTTTCTTCTTGTTAATTACTTCTAATGTCAAGTTATGTCATCACGAAGGTCAAACTACTTTCTCTGAGAAAGAAAATATCATTTAATTAACATAAGATTTGGATAGAAGCATGTTATTCATATTAATTTTTTATCATTTTGATGTATTCGGAAATGAATATTTAATGTAAAAAATTGTTATCTACTCGGTAGTAAATGATGTTACTATACATTTATCGTGGGTAAACAGAATACGTCGCGTATGAAAATTAACTAAATGATTGAATCATAATATTGATAACTACGTTATGATATATATGCATGACTGCGGCATTAATTATATTGCAATTTTCGCTAACAATTTATATTAAGTTTTTTTAAAATAGGCATTGATTAATTAGTTTCGACTGTTTCGTCTTGAATTATATTTTAAAGACGAGTTGTTGAATTTGAAAATAATTTACTTTTTTAATACAAAATTATATTACAAAATTGATATCTACATGCATAATAAAACTTGGAAAGCGAATTTCTGAAAAAGGAAATTACCCAAGGATTCGTTTTTTCATATCAGCTATCTAGATGAGGATTGAAGTGCCGTCAACGTTATTATCACCCAAGAAATTTTAAGGTTCTTTGAACAAACAAGTATGCTTCTGCCGTACTGTAATCTTCCACAGACTTAGATGATCAAGTGTCTGGATATTTTATATGTCTCAAGTATTCGGAGACATGAGCCGTATTTGTTTGTGCGTAAATTGTTTTTGCAACTATTTCACAGACTGAAGCAAATCGTTAATTGAATGACACCGCACGAAAAATTTCAATATAACTGAATCAGAAATGCTTTTACTGCTTTACTTGATGGAAACTGTTTCAACTCCTTTCCAGGATTTTTTACTAGACTGGAATATTTTATACATCATATTTTCATTTCACAGCCTCTTATTCATTAAATTTTACGGAGAAATTACAAAATTGCGGTATTTTATAATTAGAAAACGTTTTGCATGATTAACAAAAAGTTTAATGAGTAAAGTCCGATCATTTTGATTTTGTTATATTTATATCGAGAATAACTAATAACTTCGACCGATGTTTTTTTAATATTAGATGTTTTAATGTTCTAAGTTGCGTTTTAATATAGAATGTATAATCAGTGAATATGCTCAATATTTGAAGACGTAATATAAACGGTAAAGTATGAAATTATATATTTCAGACATTACTTTGAAGTTTTCTTTTTAAAATATGAGTTAGAATAAATGTTGTATCTTATATCATTTTTGTTTCAAACTGCAGTTAAGTACAATATTTAGAATATTACGTTTAATTCAAAATTTGTTTTGATACATGACGTAATTGTTTTTTTAGCTTAAACTAAATTTTTCTCTTCGCTATCCTAAACAATAGATATAATGTATTAAGTTGTACTCATTTAATAAAATGATTTAGAAAATGACATTTCCAAATTTCATAGCCAATCAATATTTCTATAATTAAAAATCGACTAATCCATAATTACATTAGAATGCGAGTAATTCTGCAGAACAATCAAACCTCAGAAATGAACACATTTCAATTACCAAACGTCTTAGAGACTTTTGCTCTGAATTTCGCACGGAATCCAATATATTCCATGCACGTGCGATTTTGAATCTCCGTAATGAACGGGCCCTAATCGGATCATAATTTCGACGAATAATTCTGCGAGGATCCCTAGGACAATTTGGCATTCCTAGCCTCGCGTACTACTCCGTTTATTTCGTTCGACGTCGCGTGCTCTCTTTGTATCTTACATGTCTTCCACTCTCTATCTTCCTATCTCTACCACTAACGCGCATCATGACATCACACGTCCCTAACTAACTCCATAACCCCTTCTCTTGTCCAAAATGAAATGGAAGGGGAGAAAAGGTAAGAAGGAAACGCGGGGATCGACCATCCGGGTCTCACCCTTTCTGCACTCTTGGCGGTACGTGACCATGTCCTCTTACCCTTGTGGTTTCACTTATTCTCTAGTTTTGTCTCTCCTGCTCTCGACCTCGGTCTCTCCCCTACCTCACCCCCAAAATCTACCTCAGCTATCTTCCCTGAGTCCCGTGCAATCAGTTGCCGTAATGTCGCGATTCAGAGTTCATCAGAGCGGCCATTTTCCTGACACCCCTTATTATCGCCATTTTGTCGACGCCAATGCCGTCCTACATTTTATATATACGTTCAGTAATAGTTGTTATACGTATCAGGAAATTGAAATGGTTATATAACTTTCATCGCTTCATTAGAAAGCATTTTTCCTATTTTGATTTTCTATTAGAGAGATCATTACGTTGATTCAACTGTTTTATCAATTAATTGCATCAAACAGATTTACTTATTGTTTTTTATTTTTAAATACTGTTTATGGTTGTTATTTCCTAGGGAGATTTTCTAATTCATTTTATTCATATGAAGTATATAAATACATTATATTATATTTGTTGATAAATATTGAATAGCTAAAGTTAAATAAACGCGATTTAGCTTCCAGTGGTGATTTCATTGCATCCCTTAAATTCTATACATTTATAAAAATATGTATTAAGTTAAAAGTAAAATATAGATTTTTATCAGTAGAATTTATCAAAAAAGTATACGTTGCTTTCGATTTTCAATACTAAATTATATGTTTTTTATAATGTATTTGTTTTAGGATCAAGAAGTGATTTTAAGAGGCCATATTCGAACAAAGCTACATTAAAAAAATACTTTTCACATATATTCCCGAAGGAATAATATTTTATTTTACGATCGTCTGTTTTAGCGCAGTGTCTACTCTAGAGTCGAATAACGTAACAATATGTAAATTGGCTCAATGAAATTAGAAAGATAGATGCAAATGTGCGGACCGCAATATCCCGATCTCGAATGGCACATTGAAAAGACATCCTCACGTCGTTTCGTTACTTTTTCAGCACTAATATGTGACTACATATCAAAAATTGGTACCGATAAAAATGACAGTTTTAATAATAATTTTTCTATATATTCGTTGAATTAAGTGTTATTTTCAACTGAAACTACTTTAGATAAGCGTTTCAAGAATTTGTCATTGTCAATTTTTAATGATAATTTCAAAAATATGAACAATTTTTTTATTTTCGATTTCATAAAAAAATATACAGAAATATTAAAGTTTTATTTTTTCTCTTATACTGAAGCGTGAATTTGATAAATAGAATAATAAAAATGATTTGAATTTCGCTGATAATATGTGATTTGTAAAATATACTAACGAATTTCCAAATTTTCGTACGAATTCCTACTGTAAATAATAACGTGGATTTAACGACATTTATTGGTAATTACAAGTATATAAACCAAGCTACTTATCTTGTTATTAATGCACTATTACCGAGTATTGTAATTTTTAAGAATTTTAGTATCTGCTATTCCAGGTTTAAAACAAGTTGTCTCAGCGAAATAAAAATTTTTATTTTACATAATGTTTGATCTTTCGTATGCATGATTATCAAAGCTTATAAA
>JABFQD010005616.1:0-10541 GCA_022817045.1 Psix sp. ZL-2020
CAATATTTAATAATGAAGATTAAGATTACAGAACTCGTAACAAAAATCTAGTTTTAATTTCTTTAAAAATAAATATACATTTATAAATCAATTGTTCTATTTAAAAAATTATTGCTAATTAACATATTTTTATGCATTATTCTACAAATTATTTGCAATTTTACCGTCAAGCTATTATATGTTTGTGCGATATATTAATATCTGTAGTGTTTATTCTAATTATGTTTTATATATATTAATCAAATACATCGGTATTAGATAAATTTACAGTGTTTGCGAAGTTACAATGAATTATAACAAAATTATACTATTAATTTGAGTTTACAACAACTATCGTTGATTATACGTCGTAAATCATATTATTGCAAGCTTTTAAAATGACTTTAATTGTCTCTTATCGATACGTTGTTTGTTGAGTGTATTGATATTTACATTTATTAATTTAACTAATTAATTTATAGTGTCCAAAAATTTCTAATAAAAAATTAAATAAAAGATTTACATATAAAATAACAAATAATTATAAAGTATTTTATATAAATGATATGAAATACATTATTATCATTACATTTCTATTAAATAGTAGTAAAATCACACTATTAATGTGAATTTCCAATTGTCATTAATTATGTATACTAATGATATCATACTTTTACAATGTTTTTTCTAAAATCCATTATTTCTCATGCATAATTTTTACTCTCAATTCCCACTTCATTCCGTTACACTTTTTATATTCATACACATTTATCATCCTCTCATTTCTACATCAAATCGCTATTTAATAGTTTCTATCCGATCAAAAAGGAGACGACCGAAATGATTCATACAATGGAAACTAATTTATTCCGGCTGGAATTGCGAAGACTTAAACACATTTCTTACATTTGTTTTTGCTGAAAGTTTGATTCTAGTATGTACTTCTAGTTGATGCGTAATTATGAAAAATACTTTCCGCATTTCCGAGCGGTGACTCCTGATAAAGTTGCGTTAACAACACCGTACGAACTTGAATGGGGGAGAAAGACTTCCTTCGACGATATTATTTTCTTTGTATCGCGTCAAGACGTAGTGTACAACTTTTCACTTCAGGTTTCGAGTGATACCTGAAGTGAAAGAAGGAAAACGTGAGAACTACTCTGCACCGAACAAAAATAAAACTTTATTTCTAGCCTCCGTGCATTCCCCTTTTGCTAACGTAGATGTATATGATTTTATATACATACACCAATGTATACTTATACATATATAAATAGATCGACATTTTCCTCTCCGCGTATCGATATATGCGGCAAAATGTAAGCAATCGTGACAAAAAATGTGCCCTGAATTGCATTGTCATTACATTGCAATAAAACTTTATTCCTTCAGCTGGAGAGTCGATGTTAGAAGAATCATTTTTCAGCAACACTAAAAAATGTGAAAGCTGTAGTCGTTATTTCGTTATTTTTTCATAACTCGAAAGGATTTTCGGGAGACTAGAAAAGTACTTTTGATAATATAACTTTTTGCCAACAAATGAAATCCGAAAAGCAAATTTCGTTTTAAACGACCGAGTGAAAGAAACTGTTTTTATTATTGAATTAGCGTTGGTATTGTTATCGCTGTTTCTGGTTGCAAAAGTGCTGACATTTTTTGTCACTTCTTTGCAAGGCTTGAGCTTTATTCAGCAAATGACTTTTCGGTAAAAGCACGAGCAAATAATTGAGATGCGTGAAGTGCACAATATAGATGAAAAAATTGCTCTTAGTTTTACCCATAAACCGTTGCTCAATTTTGGTTGCAAATATTTCAATCTGACTGATCGTGTCATGATTGACGCGGCTTCACAATAACTTATTTCGTTCGAAAAATGTGTGTCACGAAGAAAATATAAACAATTTGGAAAATAAAAATAAAATTAAAGAATTTGCAGTTGACGATGAATAAACGCTTTTGAATCTGGAAAACGTGTAACTTTGTTCTCGTCACTGCCAAAGATAAACGAATAAATGTGACATTCAATTACGAAGCATCGCTCGAAGACGAAGGAAAACTGGATTCGAGGGAGCCGAGAAAAATGGCCCAAAGCATATACGAAAATATGCCCCAGTTGCATAATAAACTCTCGCTTTTTATATCAGCAAATATGCACTGAGGAAAAGTTATTTTTGCACAGACCGTGGTTTCGGCAACGTCTCTGTTGTGTTGCACATAGTTATATTCAAAACTGTACAGAAGACGGTTTTTAGGCTGAAGAAGCGGGATTGCAATAACGCCAAGGATTCGTACGAAATGAAAAATTCGCTGAACCGAGTAAGATTCGTTGATGCAAAAATGATACTGTTTAGATCGATCGAGTCAATAAATTACGTCCTTTGGCCAATATGGGGCATCGCTCGAATTTGTCGGGACTAAGATTTATGCTTGGATTTAGCAGCATTAATCCTGCGCGGAGCTGCAAATTTAGCTGCACACTTTTTTGCAGCCACAAGAAATCAACTCGGCAACAAATACAATCGTGCGACCCAAATTTGCTCAAGGCCAATTTCCATACATAAATATGCATTGTACATATGTTCTATGAAACAAATAGCTAGCGAAAAAAGGAGAGCAAAAAGGTTAATTAGCAAGATCAAAGCGGAGCAAAGAATAACGTGCAAATGCGCTACTCTGAAAAATCGAACGTTGCCTGGTTAAATCCATTTCGTTCTTATGTTTTTTGTTGACTTTTTTACGCCCGGATGCGAACACACTTTTTGGACACGAAAATTAGCTGATACAGCGTGCACTACTAGAGTCAAATGGTTTAATTAATTGCTGTGCGAACGCGAGTGCTTGTTTGGACGGTCATTAAGACGAATTTAAAGCAACGGGCCATTATTTAATCGACAAGTAATTGATAGTGAATTTCCAAAATTCAAATAAAACGTTCTGTTTATTTTTAGGTGAATTCTATTTAAAAAATTGAACTACGTGGAATTCGTTCTGGGAAGTTAATGAAATTAAAAAAAAACGAAAAGTTATAAACAAAACCATTATTGATGAACAAAACGATCTGAGTTTAATTTATATAAATTGTAATTAAACGAACGAAAAAGAGAAATATATTTTTTATTCGTTTATTCCAGTCTTCTTTTTTCATTATTCGACTGGAGTTTATTCAAAATTAGTTTGAATTTCGAAAATGATTTATCAGGTATTTTCAAGAGTGAGTGAACTATTTTCAAACAAGTTTTTATCGTGACAATAACGAAATTCTAATTAATTTTATTACTTTGTTTTTTATTTATTGTTTCTTTGTTCTTGAGAGTTTTTATTTAGAAATTCCATTTTTAACATTTTTATTAGTTTGAATTTTTTTATGGGTGGAAATGGGTGTAAAATATTTTGATTCCGCGAGAGAAGCGTAAAAGTTCTATGTAACTTTTGCCGCAACTCTCACATTATAATGTATAATTGTTTTATTCTGGAGATTTATATCTGTTTTTTTCTGCGCTGTTTAATATTTTTTAAACGAGTATAGTTTTTATGAAGTTAATTATACGATGTATTTCCATGTTTGTTTTATTATTTACTAGTTTTTTTGTTTATGTTAATATTTAGTATCAATATTTCTTTAATAAATACAAATAATTACATGAGAGTAAATTAATGTTATGAACTTAAATAACAATTATATTACAAAGAGAAAATTATTTTATTTGCTATAATCAATTAAATTGTTTGTCTAAAATTGTAAAATGTAAGTTGAATAGAACAATTTTCTATCAATAAAAATGAATGAAAATGTAATTTTGTGGACAATCGATAAATTGAAAAAAGGATTCATAGTAATTATATTAGTTACGGAAACAACTGTAATATAATTTTATAAATAATCAATCATCTGTGAACTACATGAAATGTGGAATTAACTCATTTGTTATGATTTCGTTTCCCCGCCAATTTAGGGTTGCGGTTAATTTCGCGGGAACTGGAAATAGCCAATAGCTCGTTGTGTCAAGGGCGCATCAAGTACGGCGTGTTGAACTCATTGGTTAGGGCTGTCACATGATATTCTATCTGAGCTCGCAACTATATGACGATTTTTGATGCATGAATTTCAAAATTGACCATACCAACATGCATACTCGAAAAGTAAACTCAAGAAAAGAATTTTCTTTCGTCGCTTTATTCAGACAGGAAAACTAAAATATTAACTATATTGATATCGAAAGCACAATATTAACATAATAAATTAAAACCAATAAACATTTTAAAATTATGAATAAAAAGTATACTAACCAATATTAAAAAAATAATTAATTGTTTAAGTTTTTACGATGTTTGAAGATTGAGACTACACAATAATTTAAAATCTTTTCAATGTTTGCACTGTTTAATTTATTTAAATTGCTTACATTTTAAGCGCCGAAAAATGAAATTGATAGTTTATCGGTAAAATGTATGATATTAATATTGAATATAATATTCTATTTGAATAAAACGTATAATTATTTACAAACGATTTATAAACTTCAATAAATATTGATTTTTTCTTGTCAAGTTATTCAATTCTTTATGCTCTAAATTATACACTTCAATAACTCAAGTATTTCAGAATTAACCAAAGAATTCGCTAACACAATGTATATTCATCATTAAATGCCGTAACATTGGAAACGTTTCAGAAATCTGGCGTAGTTGGCCACATGATCGCCTTTAATAACATAATAAGAAGCCCACCAATGTCGTATCGCTTCTCGTAATTTGAGTATTGCATGATACTAATTTCTATACATATAAGTCAATTTTTCAATTCATCTAATAGCGTGATTTTGAAATACATGTTTTGAATAGAAAGGAGAATTTTAAGAAATTTTGATGTGTAAAATATGAGTAATATAAAAAAAACTCAAAATGATTTGATACATATGTAATACAATAATAATATAAAATTTTTCTCACGAGTTTCCGTAGATTTCATTTTTCATGAATTCTCCAATGCAAAATTCATTTTAGTATAAAATAACGAATATTTAATGAATATACCGAAACTAGCATCATAATATGTGACAATACGGAAAAAACTTTTCTGTGTTTTAATTTTTCCGATTTTCATTATAGTAGACTTTTTAATAATCAAGCGTATTAATTGGAAAATTGATAATATTCCCGGATAGATATTTTTAAAAATATTGTATAATAATATTTTTAAAAATTTCCTTTTATAAAACAGAAAATAAGTTACAAAATTTATATTCAAAGCTGTCAGCTTTTTAAATCCAACTTTGTCACTTTAATGTCACATAATATTGTGTTTAAAATCAACTGCAAAAGTTGGCATAATTATAATTCATTTTTATATACAATTACTATATTGCCATTGCGGTACAAAAATCAAGAATTCGGAAATTTTACGATGCAACGTATATAATGATTAGCATTATTATTTAAGAACAGTCACCCAATACGAAAACAAAATTTTACCGGAAGTGGTTAGCGTTACATAAGATCTTTTGTGAATTGCGATTACGAATGGCAAATGTGTGAACGGAAGTTTTCTGTATTCTACGCAACATTTGAATAACATTTAATTTGAAATCTCGAAATTACAGGAGGTCTCAATGCAGTGGAATTATGTGTCGCTCCTGAATATGAATACAACTGGTTTGCAGGAAAATCTCAACAGACGAAAAAAAAGCTATGGCGAAATATAAATTCCTCCCAAACAGTTGCGACAAACGGAAAACTCATTTTGCGTTTATGTTTTCATTCATTTTTATAAATACGCGTTTTTATTACTTTCGCCCATCGTAGGGCAGCCAACTGTACGAAAACATTTATTCCGAAAAATTGCACAAACTTTATTGTTTTGTACGGTTTTATAATTTCACCTCCATCAGTTTTGAATTCAGCGGAACCATTGCGGGAGTTACGTAAGCCAGGCATATAGTAAAAGCTTTGAAAAATGCGTACTTTATTTCCCGTCGACAAAGATTTGTCGTCGAAAATGTAGAGAAGAAACGAATGCTTTCGTTTCGGCACGTGCACTGGTTTCGGAATTAATTGCTCGTTTTCATTGTGTTTGAATTTCGCGTGGGTAGCACTTTGGATTAATTGGGAACCCATTTATTCCAATCTTTCTTTTAAATGAACGTTTTTCTTCGACCCGATAGACTGATTCATAAGTTTCTTCGAGCAATTTTACTTTGCCATCGTGAACTTTGCTCTATTGCTTTAATATTTTTTAAATATTAAATCCAAAGTTTCAATCTCGGATGATCATCTTTTCATAAAACGTCAAACTTCGCTGTACACTCAGAAGTACACTCAGAAAATGATTTCGACTCATTTTCAAGTAATGAGAAACACGACAAATAAGAAACAAAAGGGAGACAGAACGAGTCGCATTTTTGCGAAAAGTCCGCGTGACTATTAATGACAAATAAAGTTTAAGGTTTAATTTGTAAATAGTGAAGTTCATGAATAACAGACAGTGTATTTTGAATACTAATGAACGCTACTTGGCATGTATAACAGTTGGCTTTAGACTGCTCAGCACCCTTTCTAGTATCTTCGTCTATCACGCGAGCTTAATACGCAGACATATTTGTCTCTGTTGTTACTTTGCTCTCAAGTTGGCGCTGCTAGTTTGTAAATCTAAATTTTGCCCGTGATTCGCCCAGCTTTTCAAATCTAATTGGACGTCCCCGCAACAAAATCAACTGTGTGCTTTTCGCCTCAGTGTTAAGTGCTTTTTGTACGAAAAACTGAATCGCGATGCGACCGAACTTCTAGTAATTTATTCGCCCTGAAGAAAATTAACTTACTCAAGTGTTTGCGAATTAATCCTTTAATAAAATTACAAATTCGTTCGTTCGAATTTCGGATATTAATTAGAACTTGAGTTCGCATTTCGGTATGTTGAATTTCAGATGAATTCAATTTAAGTTTTGCGCACAAATTGGTATTCAAATATTTCATATTATTTAGATTACATGTGTAGATTCTTACGATTCTTGTCTGTTGGTTCAGTTCGACGGGTGAAAAAAGCTTGTGTTACTATCCTCTTTGCCGCAGGATTCGCTCCAGTGAAAACACGTGTTTCTTTATGCGCTGTATATAATATGATGTCATATGTATGATAAATAAAAGTTTTCCTTTCTTATTCCCAGACAAAAATCTATGTTGACTCTCGCTGCTTTGTCATGTCGCTTGAGAATTATTGATATTAATATTACAACTGTATAAAGTATTACGATACATTACGGTGAGATGAAAAATTGCGGAATTTATCAAAACAAAATAATTCGTCAGAAATAATCAACTTAATAAAATCGCTGGGAAGAAATCAATATTTTATTGCAAGAAGCTGTATTTAAATAGTTGACAAATACATTCAGAAAAAGTCTGTTTCACGTCAAATATAAAGAAACAGAGAACCACAATTCGTGGCCTCGCGGGGAAATCCTGTACACTTTTCAGTGCAAGGCCTTGTAATATTTAGCTGCGCCAGTCTAACTCCGAATATCAAAAAGTGTCACAGCAGCACACATACTTTGGAAGACGTATAAGAAAATGTCATTTCAGTGAAAATGTTTTATTGCGGCATTGAAAAGAAATAGAAAATGTAAATAACGGTAAAAAAATAAAACCAATTGAAATAATAAAAGAAATGGTAAAATAAATAATGAAATAAATCATAAAAAAGAGGTTGCTTTTTATTTCAAATAATTATATATACCGTTTTATATGTCATCAAGATAAATGCAATTTCGTTCAGTGATATTTACATAACGTTAATAATTTCAACTAACGTTAAATAATTGGTATTCATTTCAGCTTTTAATAATATTTTATTCTACAAAATGCGCACGGAAGAATAAATTGTCTAAAGGAAAGATCGCTTTGTGCAAATATGTATGTATTTTTGTTTTCGGATAGATTAGCATATATAAATTTTGTCAAAAACAAGGAAATGACAATCGGAATACAATTTTAAAGGGTGCAGTTGTGACGTTACAGGAATTCAGCGTTTTCTAAGTGACGACGAAATACGTATATACATAGAATACGAAAGCAGAAGTTTCATCGTATATGCAACATCTGTTATAGTCATTAGGACTTTGCCAAATCCTGAAGAGGCCTCCACATATTCTGCGATGATAAATAAAACTATTTACCAACACACTGATATACCTATGTATTGATATATGTATATATTTCAAGTGCAGTTTGTCAGTACATTTTATCCGAAAAATCATAACATGTTTATTGTTATTTTCATATTTCCGCATTTCAAACATTAACAATTGTCTCGAAGCACAAATAATGATTGGAATTTTTTTTCGAAATCACTCAAAGATCATCTAAAATGTTACAATTTGATAAGATCGAAATAAAATTTTGAAGTAAAGATAGTATTTGTAAAATATAATTTAATTTTTTTCATCTAGAAAATAAAATAACAAGCAAGTACTTGCAAAATCGTAGAAATTTCCATGTTATTTATTCATATCGTGTAAATCATGTATAAATACTGAACTATGTGTAATATATTTGTAAAGTTATATCAATCAATAGTACAATTATCCTTCTATTGAAAATTCACATCGTCGTTATTTTCACGTTGCTAACGAAAGTTATTGTACTCCTACAATATATTTTTTCGATAAAATTACATAAAGTTCAAACACGAATAAAATAATAATTTATCACTGCAATGAGTTACTTTGGTTAAATATAATTTATTAAACAAAAAATTTGAGTGATGTATTTTTACATTAATATTGCATGTTAAACACGTCGTATGATAATTTTGTAATATAATACATCAGTTTAGAAATATCTTCTTCTAAACATAAAAGTGATGCAAACATTTGTGAAAAAAAATCATTTCGTGGAGAAGATAACGAATATCACATGGTGTAACTTACAAAAGTTGATGTAAATTATTATAATTTAATATTATCGCTCCTATGAAAATATAAACTAATTTTCTGCCCTCCTGTTTAATTCATTGCAGTACATTCATACATTCTCTTTTTAATAATTAAGTATGTAAATCATGTATTTGCAATAACCTCTATTGAAATTAATCATTATATCGCTTTGCGGATGGAATTATATTACCTAGTGAAATTTTATTAATCAAATGTATCTTTTCTGATAACAAAATTAAAACTTAAAATTATGCCAAAACTTAAAATCGAAATTTCGTTAATTTCTTTTCTCTGCTCATAGTTTTACTAATGATGTACGTACTGATTAATAAGTTTCCATTTTGGGGTCGAAATCAAAATTATTAGAGTTGTTAATTTTTTAACGCGTAATTTCAACCCAACTTTTGCCGGATGCACAACATATAGATCAATAACTCAAAGTCAGGTTTATTAAACCAGTCAAAATATCAGCTTTAATAACGTTTATCGATACTGCCATATACGGCGCTTAATAAATGAATCCGCCGTTCTTACCAATATCGCGAAACTCCGCTACTTACTTTTACAAGTCTGCTTTTAGCGGCACTTACCTTCCTGCATAAAAATCAAATTAAATCCAGAAAATCATACCAGACTTAAGCCGGTTGTCTGCTGCAATCTTGTCTCGCAAATCTTTTCATCCGGCGCATACATGAACAACTCTATTAATTAATGAAAATTCAGCTAAATACATTCATTAGGATAATTAACGCGAGGTCAATTGATCAGGAATTGATTGTCGTAGTTTCGCCATATTATTGCGACGGTCGCCGTTGAATATAACGAATTAGTCTAATTTGTAGCAGATTAACATTAACGAATTGGGTTACAGCAATGAACTCATATTACTTTATTTCCTAACGAATCCAACGTGCTTGCCCAGCGAATGTTTCAGTTGACTGATTAATAAGTTAACTTGAAGAATGTTGTACACGAAGGGTAGAAGAAAAATCTGTGAAGGAAGAGCCTATGGAGGCGGAATTCCTGTACAAGAGCGGAACCTTTTGAATGAATGGCTGGGAGGTTGCATATATCCAGGGGTCTCTTAAGATGTACACGCTATTTTTCTTGTGATCTGTTTACATGCGCAATATTGCGTATGAAAAATTGCAAAATGGAACGGTTTGGTATATCACAAATGACAATAACAATACTACTATGTATAATATTATACATATAATACATATACGCACAAACATGTTCGTACCGAGTTTCGAAAAAAACTCTTTTGGTTGAAATATATTTTACGTGAACTATGCAGAAAATACATTGCAACATTTAGAAATAAAATTCATTTGTAAAAACAACTTAAAAATGTACTGGTTAAAAAATTTTGGTTCCATATATATCAGGCATATTTATATATAGCGAATAATTAAATTATATTATAATCAATTATATAGCGAATAATCTGAAAGAATGGCACTTAATGAATCAGTAGACTTACAAAATGTTAAACTAATATTTAACATTTTTATATTTTTACCAATTATACTACCGATTAATTAGCCATCAACTTAAATTGAAAAATAGTATTGATTATTCTATTCAATGAAACTGCAATCGTATCAAATCGACATATTTTCAATGGATACA
>JABFQD010005617.1:0-10540 GCA_022817045.1 Psix sp. ZL-2020
TTTTTCGTGCATAATTCTGAATCTATTTGATGTGTTTGAATTGTGTTTTTTTTATTTTTTACTTTTGTTTTTGTTTTATCTAGGTTAAGGTTCATTGCTATGTCTCATGTAATGCCGTGTTATAATATTTAATATTAAAAATGTAGTCACTCACAAAAATATTGAAGTAAATTATTTCTCTTACTTTTATTGAACTTTGTTATTGAATGACTTTAAATTTAAGAAGTTCGTTAATTTAAAATTTACTTCATTAATTTTAAAATCGCATTTATATCTTCTTATCCTGAACTGAAAATCCAATCACTTTCAATAGGAGGAGATTTATAATATACATAAATTAACGTAGCTTTATTAATTGTGATGCTAATTAAATTGCACTGTTTAGTTATCTCTTTTACCTCATTTCAGGTAATAACGAAAACGTTTTCTTTTTTTACTGTTATAAGTAATTTTCAATAAAAAACATTACATAACTTCAATTCAACGCAACTGTTTAATTGAATGTATTAAATGATATTTTTTCTTATGCTATTGATAAATTCAGAATTTTTAACCGACGAAATTTCATTGATTCTAACAGATTATATGTCAACTGTAAGTAATGAACACCCTTTACTTTGACACTTGCACATAATTCACTCTTTTAAACAGTAACTAAGTTCTTGTTTTGTCAAGAAAATTACTGTATTCTTAACATAAAATTGATTGTCACCGATTCGATATTGCAAAGCATTGTATAGTTTTGCTTAGTTTTAAGTTTTGAAAAACTTCCCTACTCAACAATATCCGTGGGTAAGATGGATCTTCATTAATAATTCCGAAAATGTTCTTTACTTTCACATTAACTCATTAATACCCGATAAAAAAGATTTAACTTCGAAAACATTTCAGTTTATAACCAACAAAGAGGGTTATGGTAAAGCACCATTACTGAAAAAAAGTCGGTCAAAAGGCAGTATACTAGGAGCCGAGTTGAATATGATTTATTTAGATCATACTCATCGAAAGAACAACAACGACAACACACTGTGTTTAAAAGAGTCTAAAATACAACGACTGAACTATTTCTTAAAAGTTTCAATAGATGTAACGGATGTTAATATGATTTACACTTAAAGACTAACCAATAAGGAATGGACCTCGATGAGGAGTTTGGCTCCGGGTCACGCAAGTAGCTTAAGAAAGTAGCGGATATGAGAGAGAGAGTCTGTTTATTCAAATAGATAGGAATCAAAGAAACACTTTATACATGATCGTTGAAAAGTATTTTTGATACAATTTCTGATTCTCCAAACGATAAATCAGTGTCTTATTATTTCACATAGACTTTAATAACTGTTATTTTTGTTACTTGTAATTAGCATCGAACCGCTAAGCTTCGAATTCTTTTATAACATAAAAGAATTCTTTTATAACATAAAAGAATTCGAATTCTTTATTTATCAATTATAGCATGTTTCAAAGGATCGTCAAACCTAATTTGAGAATTCTCTTCATTATTGAATTTTCGAGTATTAATCTCATCCAGAAGTCACAATAGGTAAGTATAATTTAATTTTAACTGAATTTTAAATATTTAACTCACTCATTATAATAGAGGCTAACGTTTAACCCACTGCAACTTGGGGTTTCTGAGTAGTACAATATTGTCATTAATAGAATGGATGCCTTTAATTTGTTAAAATAAAACAATTTTTGCCTAATATATATTGTAATCTTCAGTACTTAAAGCTCGAGCTATTCGTATTATAATGCTGACAGCACAATCTCGAATGTGGTTACTACACTATTAAATATAAAACCTAGTTTACAAATTTAATTTTTACAAATGAATACTGCCATAATTTCGATTTTTAATTTAATATAAAATTCAATTAGACTAATTTTTATTTTCTATTAATAATAATTACCCATGATTAACAGAAGAGCTGACAGCATAAAACACGTCAAAATTTAATACATAAATTATGGTAAAATAATACAATATAAAAAATTAATTAAAACATTTCAATAACCGTATCTCCATTATTAGTTTTTTTAATTTTTACTCTTTTGTTTAAAAAGAACCGTAGTTCAACACAACTATAGTTAAAATACATATAAATCGCGAAACCAATATAAAAATAAAATTTTTATTTGAAATACGTTGAAAAATAGTATCAATCGATACTAAGAAAAAACTAAGTAACCTTACTTGCGACACATTCGTTCGAATACGTGTGTCTAAGGTATTTTCTATCGCAAAATAGCAAAATCATGTTTTCAAGATATATTGATATTACCCCTGAAAGGCTGCCGACGTTGATTTTCAGGTACCCCAAAGACGGTACCTGAGTAAGGAAACTAAATAATCTCAATTGATAATTAATAAAATTTCATTATTTAAATAATCAGACATCGTTTAAACATTGAGTCAAGTAGTAGAGCTACTTCACTGAAAGGCGCAATAAAAAGTGACAGCGCTAAATTAAAAAAAGAAAGTCACGATTGGGGAATTTTGCAGCTAGAGATTTACATTAAAAGTTCTGTAAGTGTTCTAATTCATAAATGAAATTATTTGAAAAGAAGAAATGTAAATTATATGATGAAAGGTTTGTTTGTCGTCTTAAATCTATTACGTGAAAAAATGAGTCTACTGTATTAGAGACGAAATTCGCAATATGGGAATTTAGGCAGTTAGACATTGACAATCCTGTCGGAGTTCTAATTTAAGTTTGGATAATTAGACATGAATATAAATTATGCTTTAGGTCTTCTTCTTTGCGGTTTTAAGTCTAAAGGTTCAAAATTGTAAGAAATAAATAATTTCATTTCTAATATGAAAAAAGCTTTATATTTGCTCACAAAAGAGAAGAAAATCCTGTTGGCATAAAGAAGGACTATTGAGCAGTACTCTATATGAGAAGCGATCACAGTTTTGTAAATTAGGCCTCTTGTACCTAGCCCGATATAACTGCCTACGCTATTCAAAGAACTTAACCTAGCACCAACTCTACTTCCCACATATACAACATATCTCTCAAACCTCAGACATTTGTGAAAAAAACCTAAATACTTGATTCCACCAACTTTTTCGATAGTCCAGTTTCTCTTTTTAGTCGCCATATCCCCTCCATTCATAATTAGTAATTTTTTAAAATCCTTTTGCATGTTTTTTCGGCTTAAACTACATGCTATTGCTGCTCATTAAGTCATCGAGAAGAGCCATCAAAGTGTCAAATCTGTACTTCACGTTCCGTATTCCCATCTATGACGTATAACATTGTGTCATCAGCAAACATTCTGATGTCACAATGCTGACCAAAATATTGCTTCAGATTATATCTGAAGCAATATCTCGATCGATATATCTTTTTTATTGGTCGAACATCACTAGCCGTATTACTACTTACAACTTTTCTAATATGAGTGACGGTAGCGACTTTCCACTTTTCTAGAAACACGATAGTTTTAAGAAATAAATTTATTGGATAATTACACTGATAACTTAAGAACTTAAACACATTTAACATAATTCTTTCATTAATGCCGCCAATTAACTTTTTAGTTATATTCAAGTGTTCCGCTATCGTAATTTTCAAACTTAATCAGAGTAAAAACAATACTTAAATCTTTATCATTTTGTAATAAATTTGTTATTATTCTACACATGTTTCTTAAGTCATTTTCATTATGTTAAATTTAACCAGAATGAAATATCTTATGTGGTTTTAAAGGCATAAAATAATAAGTCGCGGTTTTGTATGAACATTTGTATTTCTTGGGTAAATCATCATCGTTATTTGTCAATAGTATCTTTTTGACCGAAATCAATCTATCAAACATGTTATAAATGGAAAATAAAAGAAAATAAATCTCTTTAGAAAAAACATTTACTCTTTCTTCACCACCGTCAATTATGAAATTAGTGAAATTGTCATGCAATTTTATATTAAAATCATTATCATTATCAAGTTTTTAAAATCGCGTCCTAAGACTTTTCTCTTGACTTGTCAATTATTTTTATTAAGACCTTCCGAGACCCACTCGTAATCCAAAACTGTTGGCACATATTCGATACGAGATCAAACGTCCACGTTTGCAAATACGAGATCTATAAGGGTTTTAATAGACAATGTTATTCTAGATGATTGTCTGACAATTTGTACCATTTCCTCTTTAAACATGAATTAAGCAATTTATTTTCATAGTAATTGGGATTGAAAAACATACAAGTTAAAATCACCCATTATCATAAAATTACCTTGTCCAAGGAAATCGTCACATGTTTCATTTAAGAATTTAAGAGATGTCGCGTATTAAGCACGGGGGGAATAATACAGAAACAGCAAATGTCTCTTATAAAAATCAGCAAAAACATTAACTTTAATGCACCAATGGTTTATCTTGCCTATAGGCGAGAAAAAACGACGGTATTCAACAGATTCAGACTTCATCAAAGTAAGAATCCCTGTACGTTTAATATTTCATAATACATTCTGTATCTAGTCAAGTTTATAATAAAAACTTACTATTAATAAATTTAGTACATTTAGTATTTATATGCGATATTTACTATTCAGCATTGTCAATTTTTTTTTAATATTTGTAAATTAATGCTACGTCTTTCTGACATGTAACAAGACTATGACCATACCTCTTATAGTTCAAGAAACGTTTCACATTTATCTGCTCGAAGATTGTACATCTTTGCCATCCTAAATATAAAAGTTCAGTATTTAAAAGTTTCTTCTTAGTCACACTGGTCATTTCTAAGATTATAGTCTAGCAATTACTTTTTTTATAATCTGCCAAATTTATTTTCTTTCAATTTTTAAAATCAAAGTCATTGTCTAAAAAATTATTTTCTGTTTATATCATCAATAATAAATCAGTTTATATTTTTGCCAATCCTCTTTATCAATTACAACTATATTTACTCTATTTCCATTTATTTTTAATCATTTATTATCTTGGTTTGACTATTTCGATTTTTTTACTAAAAGTCTTATCTATGACATTTTTTAGTTTTTGTTTCATTTTTATAATTATTTTTATATTTAATTATAACTGAACCATTTTTATTTTCCTCCATATTATTTATTCCTAAATTTAATTTACCTATTTTACGAATAAGAACAGGACACGTGTGTCGTCTTTGATAGTCAGAATTGAAGCGCAGTTGCCACCCCCTTCCCCCTTTGCAAATTGCGCGATTTTAGCAATAACAAATTAAGTGCGATAATCAAGGATGTTTGGACGTTTTCCACGAATCGACCGCAGATTGCCACGCTTGTTTTAAAATGATGAAGAGCTTTTCATTACAAGGTATGCCTTCTTTGCGTAAGAAACTTACTTTATCAGGTATAAATGTGTAAAAATATTTAATAAACAGGAATAATTAAATATAGGAATTGTTTTTCTGTGACGTTTCGATTTAAAATGGTACGGGGTCAGTTTTTCCCTAAAAGTTTTTCCCCAGCCATTTTTTCCTTCTTTATTATTTTCCCTATTTTTCCTAAAAAAAACATAATTTTTAGAATATAACTAAAAATATGATGGAATATAAATTCAAATATGTTCCAAAATTGTCGTTAACCTGTCACTAAACTTTAAGCTGTCATCCAAATTAATCGTGCAAGACAAAATTTATAATTTAAAATTTATAAGTTAAAATTTATAATTTGTTACAACAATTTGTTAAATAAAATAAGTGACACTGAATGTGAGGAGGAACAAAATGAAATTTATGTGGTTGAACTCATTAAGAGCAGGCAACGATTCACGCTTAGTGTCGGCTGTTACTTATATTACCGACATTTAGAAGCTAAAGGAATAACTAAGTGGACGTGCAGGAAAAGGAAAACGTGCTATGCGTGGGTCAAAACCACTTGCAGCGGACGAAACGTTACAATTGTACGAGGTGGTCCAGACAAATCGGAACATAAACATCCTGCAGATGTGGAAGGAGTAAAGGCCCAAAAGTTGATCGCAAAATTAAAAGAGCATGCTGCCACCAGACCAGAAGCTCCGCCTGCTCAACTACTGAGAGACGATCTGTCAGAAGTGCCATCTGAAGTTCTCAGTCAATTGCCGGACCGGCAAAACCTTCGGAAAATGGTGACGCGTGAGAGACTAAAAAATCTCCCAACTAATCCTATGTCTCTTCAAAATCTTCGGGATATACCGGATCAATATAAATACAGTACTAGCGGTACAAAACTTTAGCAGTACTACTTACTGTTGACTAATACTACTTTTATTATTTTAATACTATTTAATTTTTTTTATCTAGGTGCAATGTTTCTAATTTATGACAGTTACATTATAGATGAAGAAGAAGGGAGAGTGATAGTTTTCGCGACTGAGGAAAACATAAGGAATCTTTTTAGATGCCGAACTTGGTTCGTCGATGGTATATTTGATGCCACACCCTCTATATTTACTGAGGTTTTCGCCATTCTTGGCTCTGTTCGTCAAACTGTCAACGGAATAGAAGAAGAAATTGCTATACCGTTTGTATATGCATTTGCTGGATAGCAAAGAAACATCCGCTTATTCGAAGGTCATCCGAGCGGTTCTATCTGCGGCAGATAGACTTGGATTAACAACGAAACCACAGTTTATTTTAACAGATTTTGAATTGCCGATTATAAATGCGTGCACGGAACTTCTACCTTCTACCACCTTGAAGGCTTGTTTCTTTCATTTAAAACAGTCATTGTACAGGCGGATTCAGGCGGAAGGACTGAAAAAAAATTATAAAGATGAAAAAGACAAAAGTACAAGGATCGCCATGCAAATGTTGGCAGCTTTGGCATTTGTTCCGGTGAATGATGTGGAAGATTGTTTTGACGAGTTCACTGAACAAGTTCCTCGTGATTTCGATGTCATATGTGAGTACTTCGAAGTTAGCATGAATATTATATTTAAACAAACAACAAACAAATACAGATTTCCTGTATTTTTTATCATTCATTTCCTACTAGGTGAATCATATCAGAGGCAAGCCTTCGAGAGGGCGTCGAAAAGCATTTGCGCCACGTTACCCAATTGAAATTTGGAATGTGTATGAGTCTGTGATCTACAATGTGGCCAGAACAAATAACGCCTCCGAAGGTTGGCACAATAGATTTCGTGTGGTCACCGGGAAAAGTCATCCGAGTTTCTACACCTTCTTGACCGAACTTCAAAAAGAACAGTCAGACACAGAAACGATGCTTCGGCAAATCAATCTAGGCCAGCCAATTAGAAGACCGAGAACTTTGGATCAAAAAAGAATTGAAACAAGATTGAACAATATTATGAACGATTATGATAAATACAAAGAGGAAAAGAACACGTTAGAATACCTCAAAAATTTTGGATACAATATAAAATTCAAATAAAAAATTCAACAAACATTGCTGAATGTTGCTGCTGCTGATGTTGCTGCTGCTGATGTTGCTGCTGTTGCGGTTGAATGCAATCTCTGCGATCTTGCCATTGGAACAGCGCTTCGAGCTGATTGTCAAAACGCTGTTGCAAACCACGCAAGGACTATTTAAAAACTGCTTGCTGCTGAGCTAACAGCTCTTTCATGGTTTGTATTATTTCCCATAAAAGGGCCTTTTTCTAAATTCAGGGTAACTTAAAATCATGGAGTTGTGAACAACACTAATTTCGAAACTCTTCAGACACAGTTTATCATGAATATATTTTGTACAATTTAATGGTTTCATTAAAGTCATTTCATAAGGAAAGCAGCATCAAATGCAGGTAACTGTTATTATGATTCAAATAGGCGCTCTCGAGCGACAAATTTGATAGACAAACAATCGTCAAGATCCATTAATTAAAAAAAAAGTTATGATCATTTAAAAGTTGAAAATGAAACAATTTTTATTAGAAGACAAGAAATGCGAGCGGCGCCGGGAGTTCGAAATGGGAACCGGTGATCGCAGATGCTTGTTCTTGCGCTTGAAATAAGCGCATTGATAAATTTCCACATAAAGTCAAATATTAAAACGTATTAGAGATATTTTAGTTTACATGCTAAAATGAAATTTCGCAAATTCTATATACTTAATATATAAAGACTTAATTGAAAAAACCTATTTAACTATTAAATAATTGTATATCAAATTATTCAATACCGGAACATATTAGTTATGTTATTTGTTATTATTAGCTATTCATGTGTCTTATATACAGGAAGATGTAATGAAACTGTGTAAGTTTAAACTCCATTTGATTGGAAATTCTGTAATCTTTGGATAGGATTGAAATCATTGAAAGACATATTCATATGTAAAAATAATAATAAATTGCGTGAAATGTATGAATTGATATTAGAAAATCGTGCGACGAATCAAATATATACCATTAATTTTTTATTTTTTAATGTAGTTTCGAACTTACTTGTTTATCATTCGCCATCGTAACTGAAAGTAAACATATATTCATGCCTATATTACACGAATGCAAAATAGTTTTAGCCTTTCCAAAAATCTGGAGTAGCTATATATTTTGTTTTTGTTTTTCAAGATGAAATGAAAATTAGCCTAAGCATATTACAAATTAGTTTCCACAAAACATAATAAAATTATATACTTAAAACATATTCAAGCTAAAGTTCATGAATGCTTTTGCAAATATAACGTGTGCAATTTATGATTAATAGCTCCATGCGGTATAAACAAGTCTTATTTTATTTTCTTTAGAATCTTCATACGTGTATTATGTTAATATACACATAAAAACAAAAAATACAGTACTGCTATGCTATAAATTTGCCTCACTTATAGCATTCGAGTAATAATTCAAGATTATTCAATGATGTTAGATAATTAAAGTTCTGCAATAAAATGAGTATACTATCATTTTAAAAGAAAAAACATTGTCTCAATGCAAGAATCGAACCCTCGCGACTCCTGCGTGTAAAACGGATACGTTACCGAGTGATTCACGCATGCCTGGTCAATAAGTGTATGTTATTTGGAGATAAATTTATGTGTTTCTCGATTTTGCGACTATTCATTCAAAGCAAATTCGTTTTGATTACAATTCAAACGACCATTGTAGTTAAACATTCAAAGAATCGTAATTGATAATCAACGATACATTAATGTCAATCTGAAATTTAGGATTTACGAATATTTCAGAAAATATAATAACACTTTAAAGAATCTTTTTTTACTCTACAAGTTTTTCTTAGATGTTTTTTCTTATTTTCCAAATTATTTAAAAGATTGCAGAAAAACGCCACTGTATGAGATGCTGTAGGCATCTCACAAATTTGCATTGTACTGTCATCTTTGTTTACTACGATAACATGATATACTATTTTTTTATCATCTTCGTATGTTTTACTTACAACTCTACCAGTTGTGTTCCAAAATGCTAGTGTTTGATCTTCAGTAGCATAATATTGCTGTTTCTAAAACAGCAATATTACGGTAAATAGATACATATCATATCAAATGTGAGGATCACTTTTATTTTCTATTTCTTCTGCGCATCGTCGCATTGTATCTGACACGTCCCTTGATATTATATTCAAATACTCGAAATTATTCTCCGATCTTGCTTTCGTTAATACTGATGATAAATGTTATCCGTCATAACACCCTCATGTACTTTGTTTCAAGTCAAATTTACCAATTTGTTTATTACGATATTCTAATGGTTTCGCGAATTCTAAATCTTTCTTTGCTTCCTGACGCCGTTCACCACGAAGTTGTCTATATTTTGATGTGTCCAAGTGACAGTACAATTCACTTTACACGTAATTGTTTGAAGCGACAGAAACGTTCAAGTATGGTCGAGAAAGGTTAGTCACAGTAAACGAAAACGTGGGTGATTTGAATTTTTATTTTCTTAGAAACACTTTTTAAACATAGTAATTGATGATTTGTTTTCATTGTATGAGTTTTGCATTGATCCGCATAGTTCGCGTTTAATTAACTCTTAATATATCACGTATTTTTTCGTGATTAATTTTGTCTGAATATACAATTTCATCATTTATTCCGTTATTTTTATTGAAAACTTTTATTATTTCAGCAACCTTAGTAACTACAAGGTCTGTAAATATGATGTCTCTTTCATTGAATTTCTTATCAATGATTTTGGGATTCATTTCTGAAATAATTGATGTAGAAGTTCAATGTATGAGTGATTGTGACATTACTGAAGCTGAATAATGATGATACATTCTTAAAACATTTATCTTGAAAGTGCCAACTTTCATATCAGAAACAAGAGACAAAAGAGCTATTTTCAAAGATGAGGTACATTTTGAGAAATGTGTGACGGAAGTAAAATCGTGGAACAAAAGTACTTTTGTTCGAAACTAGTTCTATTATCCCTTTCTCTGAAAACCAAAAGTAACCTCTTATTTAGAGTGGAGTAGAATATGATTGGTATTACAAAGGGTTAATTCAATTGTCCTGATAGTTGGAATGAACTTAAATGAAAAATTATCAATAGCAATTAATAGCATTACAGAATGTAAGAATTGAAAGGAAACCTAAATATCATAAAGAAATGTCAATAATATTAATATATTTCTGTACTTATT
>JABFQD010005618.1:0-10540 GCA_022817045.1 Psix sp. ZL-2020
TCCATTACATTACTCTTATGTGTGATGAAAACAAGAATATTCATTTATATATGAAAATATAAATATGTATACATAGAATAAAATATAAAATTATTTATTCTAGTTAAATGAATCTCAAAAAAAAACAGGATTGACTTTAAATATAGATAGATATTCGAGATATAGTTTTGAACTACATTATAAAGATATGTAAAAGTTTTAATATTTTTAGTTTACTGTCCACGAGAATTTACACTCAAGTTCTTGCTGTTATGGAAAGACTAACCAAAGAATATTTGTCAATGTACCTCGACGGAATCCATGTTAGTGTTAAAGAAAACTCAGAAACTGATAAATAAACAATAATGACACTCTCAATATTCCATTTACGTAACCATCTGGCGTAAAAGTTCGGTATGTTCTAGCCGAATTGGGTTAGAGATTGGACGGCCTCATGGCAGACCGTGGAATGCGCCTTATATGTTATCACTATTATGGTGGCGTGAGGCAAGAGGGTCAGAACTATTCCTCCTGTCGGCATAGAGGAATTCCAAATCCTAATGCACTGAGCGAGGTGGTACAATGTTAGAAACAACAAAGTATTCCACAGACCACAGTCTCAATTGTGGTCACCACATCAGTCCCAGTGACCACACAAATACCACACTACGATACATAGAGTGTCTCTGGTTTGAGTACGTCTTCGAGTGAGGATGACTTACTAATGAATACCACCAATTTGCCAATAACAAACACGTTGAAAAATGGCTTTGTTACCACATTGGCGGGTTGAATCCCATCAACACAGAGATCCAGTTTTACTTATAGATGAAACTCCAAGATTCTCTGATGCTGAAGCCAGATTAAGAACGGTCGTACCAAAATCCCCCCCCCCTCCCCTCCCTCTTATCCTTTGATCACTGAACGTTTGACGATCTGCGTTATGCCCAGGTAGTTTGTGAAGATGGTTCCAATTATTCAAAAATAATGCCAAGCTTCAGATGTCTCTTATCGATGCGAGTAATTACAACTTATTCGACGCCAAGGATGTCAGTCTTTGCCACACTCACAGATATTCAATCCCAGGCGCAAACCTGTTCTAGTTAATCTTAGAATTGAGTTCCATATCCCCTATCGGAGCGTAATATGAGAAGGTTAAGTGAAAGACCACTTGTAACGTTCGGGGATGAGGTTAAGACTCGTTTAAAGAAACTACAGTATTTTAATCAGACTTTTCGTAATATTCCAGCATTGGTGTCCAGGTGGAACCTAGAGTTCTCAGCGACAGAAAAAATTAGTATTGACGAGCTTATGGCTCGTGTTGATGAATTCCGTAGTGGCACCAATCTTAAGGAGGCTGAACTTCTTGACTGTACCCTTTTTGTTGAAGGCGCTCCAGTGGTTTCGCCAGCGTAGAAAAACCTTCGATACCTTAGGCGAATTGAAGTTACATTGCCGTCGCAGGCATAGTGAGACCCGAATCTAAGCGCGGATTAGAAGCTAAATCTTGCGCAGAACTCAGACCCCAAATGAGTCTATTTCAGACTATTTAGAGAATCATAAGAGACTTGTGAGTTACGTTATCCTTCTTATAAGTGAGGAAGAACGATTAAAATTCCGAGCCCTAACTCAAAAATCATTACCCCAGGTTGAAGCTATCAGAAACAGTGGTTTTTCGAAAAAAGGTTACTCGGCCCTCGAAGTTGGTTGAGTAGCTCCAAAGAGCTCAAGTTTAAATGCAAAAGCAGCTTCAATCCTCAAGCCACAGTCAATCTGCTAGGCTAAAGGTACTGATGACTATCCCTACATAAGTGCCAGCGGCCTCAACTATCGTGACGTCTGGTAAGACATCTCAACCATGTTTGGTAGAGGCAGATCGTGCCAGACCCAGACGCTGATACTGCGATAACTCTGGGCACAGATATAATAGTCCGAAATGCCACATTCTTTTTGTCCTAGATGTGGGGGTCCAACAAGAGGGAGGCAATATTGCTGAAACTGCTTTTATTTCAATTAGAGAATTGCCCAAGAAAAATACACGCGTTGTGGTACGTGTGTTTCTTTCTGGTTTTCATCAGTTCAAGCCCACGATAGGACTGTGCACCTTTATAAATTATCGAGAGAGTGTACAACACAGTGATCCCTGTATTTGTCTACATATTAAAATCGATGGAATCACTGTTCAGGCCTTATTCGACACTAGGACTTACGTAGGATCCAATAGGACTTACGTGGGGCAAAGTACTCCAGTTCGTTTGAAAGATCATATAAGGCAGTATTTGGAGGGAATCCATGTCCGCATCCTGCTCCTAAATGGCGCATTAGAAACTTTCAAAGCGGAATTCCTTCTCCAGTCGGATACCAGTTAGAAGACCTTGTCTTTTGATTCAACTTGCCTCATCTCTTAGGTTAAGGATGGATTCTATTCGCGCCTTTCATCTCCAAGTGAATTTCGACCCTGACAATAGCCGAATTTTACCTGATGATAATAACCCACTAAAGCAAAATTACTTATTTGGTGGAAAAGCCTATCTATCGGTGCTATGTGAATTTTCTGAGAGAAAACATTTACGGTCCGAGATTTCCTAAAACCTAAAAATATACACCAGTCGCGGGGATTCTTAGAAATAGCTTCTTGGTACCGCCGCTTTATTCCTACATTCTGTACCATATCGGCTCCCCTTATTAATAACTAATCGCCGATGGAAGTGAGACGAGGCACAGGATCAAGCTGTAAGTATAATAAGAAAGAACCTCCTACTCTGACTTTTCCCAAGATTACCAAACCCTTTGCACTTGAAATTGATACCAGCTTCATTGGGTGGGAACTGGTCATAACCCGAGAGAAAAATGACGTTAAAAAAGCCTTTACAAGGTGAGTTTTATCAAACCCCGCAACCCGATATACTGCAACTGAGTGTAAATGCCTTGCTGTGGTATTAGATATCCGATAATTTTGAAGTAATTACAAATCACAGTAGTTTGTATTGGTTAAAAAACCCTAATAATCCCACCGATCGACTTGCCCGTTGGTCCGTGGAGTTAATGAAATATGGTATCGAGATATCCCATCACCCTGGTGCCATAAGTCATATGTTCTCGATGTCCTTTCTCGGATATATGAAGATGTAAATATTATTTCGTCCCTTGAAGAGAGTACCGATAACTAGTATTGGTGTCTGTATAAAAAGTAAATTTTTCCCCTTTCTTTTACCCCAAATATTAAATAGATAATGGGCATCTATATTTTCATTCCACTGACTACCTCATTGACCCTCTAATTTCTAATTTGTATGCCTGGAAATTAGTCCTCCTATAAAAGTCGCGTCGACCCTCCTTACACTAAGCTTATGAAATGCCCACCGCTGGACTCTTGGGAAATGATAAAACTTTCCGCCAATTATCTGGCTTTTATTATAGGTCTAAATTTTATTCATATACTGCCCAATATGTCCGTCAATGTCCCACATGCCAAACTTGTAAAATCCCGCGTACCAAGCCATTCAAAATCATGGGACGCCGTGAATACAAGAAACCATCACATATAATTTTGACTGATGTTATGAGGCCTTATTCCTCAAGTTTGTTAGGTCATCATTATATTTTGACTTTTCAAACTCATTTATCAAATCGGTCGAAATTGTCCTTTTACGAAAAACAAATTTAAAATCCATAATAGCTGCGCTAAAGTCTTGAATGGTTTATTGGTGCATGACTCTGTAAAAATCAGTTTAAGAAGCGTAGCTGACCGCTATAAAGCTAATTACGATAAACGAGTCAGAGAACACACCTACCACATGAGGAAAGTACATTTTCACCTTCTTAAAATATTTTTTATCGTTTTGAGGAACATTTAAATTAATCTGAGATCATGCTTATGGAATACACACGGGTTTATATAAAAAAACATTAAGGAATTGCACGAAAAATGAAAAAATAAATAAATTGGGAGTTTAAAGAAATAAAATAATACAATAATATTTGATAATAAATGAGATGATACAAAGGTTTATGTACACATTTCAGGAAACAAAATGGACGACCCATATGCAATACTAAATTTCAAAAGTTGTTTCTTGAATTTCCATTTCTTGAAGTTGTTCGGCCAACACACAATATCCATATAGGTAGTAAGCCGATTGATTTTTTCTAACTCTACATAGATGATGAGTTTCACGTGTTATTCAAAGCCGAAACTAGTCACTATGCCAGTTACTGCAACAGTAGCTTCGACATAACCTTCCAAGTAATGCAACTTTACACCGATGAGTCCAAATAAATTATTGTATTTTTTGTTGAAATAAACTATTTCAATTCACTTGTATAGATTAACAAATGGAATAATATTTTAATAAGAATTTCAGTTTATATGGACACTGTGATTTTACCCGACTTTATCTTCGACGAAATCTTACTTCACAGATTATATGACCACTCGCTACATTGTAAGGGAAAAACACATTCAAGAAAGTTGAAAACTTCTTTCAATTATGTGATATCGACGAAGTGAAAAATAACGAATCTGTAAATCGCGATTCTCTCTTCATAGTTCGACCCCTGCTGGTTTTGGTATACGCCAAATATTTTTTCAAACCAGGCAAAAATGTATGAATGGATGAAGCAATTTCTACTTTCTTCGGACGAACTTATTTAAAACGACATATGCGAACTAAACGAAAATGGGGGTTCAAACTTTGAACTTTTAAAGACAGTATCTTTGATTATGTATTAAAACATACTGCAAGGCGATAACTTACTCAAAAAGCAGGCAAAATGATCCTTATTTTAATGAATGCACAAGCTTCTTAATCTTATATACGGCACTTCGTTTGTCACAACTACCAACTCACAAACGTAACGTGTTTGTTCAAAGGAGATTGCTTTGTATTTTTTATTAATATTCTTATGTGTAGCATTTAAATTTGGAAATTTATTCGTTTGATATTTAAACAACAGATCCATTGTGCTACAGTAGTATTATAATTATGTTGTAATACTACTATATCTGTGTTAGAATTATGCTTCAATGACGTCATTACCACGAAAAATTATCCTTGTAACCATAATGCTATGTCATGCCTATATCGATACCATAGTATGATCCTTTCATTACTTAATTGTTTATACAAGTTTTCATATCTGATAATTCACTATTTGTTGCAAATTCGTTTTTCATATCATACATGGAATGAAAACTGTCGAAAATACAATCTCTTAATAATTCAAACGAATATTGATATTAACCAATTAATATTATGACATTACGAATGTATATTCATATTCTATAATATGTTTTGTAAATAATGTTTTCAAAAACAGGCAGATTTATTATACTTTCATTGAAAATTCTATAAATAATTATTTCTAGCACGACAAATCAGTAAATTGCTTGATTTACCTGATTTCTAAGTAATCAAATTTACATCGATGGTGACCTTCTAAATGAAAAACATTTTTTTTCAGAATTATTATATGTCTATTTGGTGCGTGAATAACCCATTCACATTCTTTTAAATGAGGATATTGATCAGGATAGTTAGGAGATCTTATTACACCAATTGAAGTATAATAGTGAGCCCCACAAACTTTAGTAGTATCAACGAATGCAAAATTTAAACTGAATCCTGCGTCTTCAACGGATCGATCGGAATGAAAAACGATGCCCACTATATTACTTAAAGACGTTATACTTGGTGGTTTGTTTATTCCGCAATATCTGAAAATAAAAAATAAAATCGATTATGATTATAAAAATGTATAAAAAACTTAACCATATCTGCATATGAAATTTAAATCAAAATTTCTTACACGCACTTATGTTTTAATAGAGCAATACTAACATTTGTATGATTATTAATAAATTTGTACAGCTTATTATACTATATTATTTAACCGCTTTATCAGTACATTAATGGAAAATAAAAAAATGTTGGATATTTTATTTTCAGGGCAAAAATTTTCACGCGCGTACTTTTCTATTCACTGTTTTTGTTCGTTCAGCCTGAACAAACAAAATTTCATAATAAAAATATAATAATTATGCCATATCTTAAAAAATAAAAATCATCTTTAAGTATTTTCCGTAAGTAGATTTCATTTGCTTATTTGGTTAAGTTCTTAGTTTTATACATAAATAATGAAATTACTTATTAATTAATTGCTGATTAGGTAAAGTGTAACCATCATATAATGCAACATAATCATAAGTACATTCTGATTCTTGCTCAATTCTAAATGTATTCCAGTTAACTACAATAACATTTCCAGAAGGGGCTTCAACAATCCATGTGCATGCCTGATCACTTTTATATTCATTATTTTCCTGAGGCCACTGTAAAACGCCTGGTGATTCAGTAAACATTCCACCACATTCTGAAATTAAGTAATGATAATAAGAATTTCTGATCTCAAGCAAATATAATGATTAATGATTAAATATTTTATCAAACCTAACCATTTATTGCTATGTCCTTTTATATTATTAATGAAATTCATTGAAATGTGAGTCTTTTATATTACCTTGTTTTATTCCTGTATAATTAGCTTTGAATCCCATATTATTAACTGATGCGTCTGTGACAAATTTTAAAAACATATAGTTATGTATTGATAAAAACGGTTCACTTGGTATAGTTTCATTCGTAGCACATAGCTTTGCCAAAAGTGTAGAATTTTCATTATTTCCACTTCTAATTTCGAGATAATCAAAGTAGCATTCTGGCGAATATTCCATATCCATATATTCAATGAAAAGTTTTACGATATACCCAGCAGGAAGTTTGATTTTATATATGCATTCCTTTGACTTAGGATACGAATTCGGAAAATATGGTGACGTAAGTGTACCATTGATTTGAGAATATTCTCCACCACAATAAGTATCATACTTTATTTTGAAACCTTTATCTACTGTGTTTTCATCAGTAACAAATTTTATTACCAAAACATTTGAACTTGTAACAAAACTGCTAGGCAGCGTGTTTCCGCAATAGCGACCAATCAAAGGTGAATCTGTATTTTCACCTTCATAAAGCTGCAATTAAATAATTTATATTCAGATAATGCATAGCATATGAATATATATTTAATAATAAATAATTACTTACGGTTACATAATCATACATGCAGTCTTCACTATTTTCTATCTGCAAATCCTCCCATGTGAATGATATACGTTGATTTTTTGGCAAACGTATAAGCCATTCACATATTAATGATGACTGGTAACTTTTATCATGATATCCGGGAGATACGATTTCTCCACTTTCTGCAGTATAATATCCTCCACAGTCTGGGGAACCTAGAATAGAAATTATTTCTTTGTCTAAAAATGTTAATAATTAACGGTACTTAAAATGACTAAATAAAATGATTTCATAGAATTTATATAAAAGTATAAAATATAAGACAACAGGATATTACAAATATCCATTTAGTTTTATAATATAAAGTTTTGTTTCATTAAAATTTTGTTTAATCAACATTTCTCATAAATTAAATTTTTTAATACATGAAATTAACTAGTCAATATAAAATTAGTTCTACAAAAAAAAAAATTTATTTTGAAAACGATGTTGCTTAAATTTCTTCGTAAATGTCTTCTGAAAATTTTTAAATGCTGTTATTTATTATATATTGTGTTAGGAAAGCAAATTGCGTAATTCATATTCAATCTAATATTCTATCAATTTAATGAGTAGATACGAAAGTGATGACGAAACCATTAGAATGTAATAGGAACCCCTTCTTTTTATAGCGGATCTAAATTCTACACAAAAAATACGTACATTTTGTTTGAAACATTTTTTTTGTTTTCCAGTAGATGGCGCTGTAATCACGATGTGTTTTTTAAGGATTTTATCAATATTGATAAGAGTGAGCACCCCCAACCCTTAATATAGAGCTATAACTTTAAATTTGAAATTGCTATAACATCAAAGGTGAATGAAATAAGGTTAATAAGGGTTAACTCTTTGAAAATCTTCTTGCAGTAAAAGCATTGAGTAGGTCAAAGGTTCAATCAAACGATTAGGTGATATTTTAGGTGCGCTGAACACGGTTTGCTTAGTAAAAAAATATGGTAAGCTATATTTTCAGGATATGAAACAACTCAAGTTCCATGGATTGCTTGAACACAATATGAACTACAATAAGAAAATTAAACTTCCGGACTTACTACAGTCATCATTTACCTTTTGGTAAAACAAAATACCTCATTCAGAAAAAAAAATTAGCGAGTTAAGGATTATATGGTGATATATTTTATATATATTTAGTTTTATATTATATAACGTAAAGGTATAATAATATCATATAAAAATATCAATTATTTCTACCAATATGTGCCTAACTGGCTGAGGGCATATTGTAACGGTCAAACAGCCCATGATGTTTGGTCTAGGGCGAAATAAAGCTTCCTTATATACGATATTGAAAAATTATTGCGATCAGTTTCGGTTTAAAGTGTTCGTGAATGTCGTTGAAAACTCTATACTTCCGGTGGAAGACCGCAATATATATAATAAGTTCATATATTCAGGCAGTAGCAGAACATAACAAACACATTACATACACAATCTTGTACTCTCATAAATTCATCGTAATTTTTAGAATAGTAGAAGTAACAACATAATTGAAATGTTTAAATAAAAATAAGACACCCAGTATATAAATAAGTTATTCATGATAATGTTACAAAATGTTGTTTTTTATGAGGAAACTCTGTTTTTCTACAGAATTTAATTCAGGAATAATCATACAACTTTTTATACGTTTTCATTGAAACATATTCAAATAATATCCCGAAAAATCATGAATGGATGCAGAGTACTAGCATAAATTTCATATACCTGCTACTGTAGAAAACACAAGTTGAAACCCAGTATCTTGTCCCGAATTATCAGAGTGAAAATGAACTTGAGCATGAGATCCAGATGTCAAAATCGGAGGAGGGTATGTATGATTACAATACTTAGCAAGTTTATGTTCCACTTCATGAATTTTTTCTGAAATCTTAATTTAATTACTGAATTAACAAATAGAAGAGTATTAAAATCATAAGTAATAATTGAAATAAAACGAACCTGGACATAATCATAATCACAAGTAAGATGTTCTTCTAACATTAAAGTAAAAAAATGAAATTGTATTCTTTTACCGAGACTGACATTTATATCCCAGTAACAGTCTCTATTCGGTGGATATATTCCAGGAGAACCAGGAGAACTTATTGTTCCATGGTCAGAATTGATTTCACCACCACACACAGGATTTATTGAGGTCCAATTAAAAGAAAATCCATCATGACTTACAGTACTATCAGAATGAAACCAGAAATACATAGCATTATGTGATGAAATAATGGTTCCATTTTTAGGTAATGCATCTCCACAAAATCTTCCAATCATATGACTACCAGCAGTTCTGCCATCATAGATCTAAACATAGTTTAAGTAATCAAAAAAATGTGTAATTTCAATATTAGTTATGTTTTACATAAATTACATACTTGTAAAAAATCATATTTGCATTCATTCGAATTTTCTACTTGAAATTTTGTAAATGTTATATTTAGAACCATTGTATGATTCGTAGTTATTAACCAAGAACAACTAAGTCCATGCTGATATTTATCTCCTCCTAATGGAAATTGCACCGTTCCGAAAGGTTCATTAAAAACTCCTCCACATGATTGCCTGGGTATATTGCATGTCCATCCTGTATATCGAGAAGTACATCGACAATACGACCTTCCATGACTGAAAAGACACGTGCCTCCATTCTTACACGGATTAGGCGAACATGGGTTAATCTGAATATCACATCGTGAACCTTTGTAACAGGAATATAAGTATGTTAAAATTTTCAATGAATTATTTTTTTCTCAAAATTATTTTTTTTTTTTGTATAAGTATGAAAAATATGATTATTTTGATTAAATATTTTTTAGAGATCTGTTTTTTATTTACTCTGTCAAAAAATATGAATTTCGTGTACACTTTTTATGAATTATCAAAGTTTTACAAAATTCATCACCATCACAATATAGATCAATAGTAAACTTGGAAATATCCGACTGTACTTTATGTGCTTCTTACTGAAATTACTATTGTCTTGTTCTTCTAGCATAAAAACCTATTACTTTACGTATCACTTATATGATATTGCTTAAATATATTACAAACAAATTGAAAGCACTATGTTACTTTGTAAGAAAATATTTAATAGGACTATGAATATCAAAACTATGATATAAAAAAATTACTAGCATAAAAAGTTACAATGAAATTGTTGACCAATATTATATTATTCTTAAAAAAATCAGAAAAGAAAATTACAATTTATATTATTATTTGTATTAATTATATTAAGTACTTGTACCATTTGCGTGCATAAATTTGTCGTGTCATTTGTGCAACTATTTAAATATTTAAAATGATACTTTTTTCTTTATTATACTATATTGCATTTAATTTATTTTGCATCAGATATAGTATGTTTAGTAAAAACTATTTTTTAAAACTTCTCAAAAAGCTAATTATAGAGCGACATATAGTTAAAA
>JABFQD010005619.1:0-10539 GCA_022817045.1 Psix sp. ZL-2020
GTTTTTTCCGATTATCGCGCCATCTATCAAGAATCCGAAAAAAATGTCCTGAATAAAAGTTACTTATTTTTTCATGAAGAATCCAAATCTGCAATAAAAAATGGGGGTTCCCATTTAAGATTTAAAAGTTGTCCCACCCCCAGGAGTGGGGGTGGCGGGGTCAAGTGTGGTATTGTCAAATAGCTTTTTCGAAAAGGTGAAACACGTATTTTTTGTTTTTTTGATTCGATGTATATTCTGCGAGATATTTGACCGTTCCGGGACTTTTGGGACACCCTGTATAACAACGAATTTCTAATGTTTACGACTGACACTTAGCATCTCGCAAAAAAACAAATGATGAAAATACATCATTATTGTATAGTTCATATTAAATGGTAAATTGAAGCACTTGAATAAGTTTTTTTTATTACTTTTGGAAGTGATACCTTGGCAAAGTGTGTATCTGCTGGGAGAGCGGAGAAACGCGAGTTCGATTCCCATCTAAAAAAAAATTTTTTAACATTGTGGCAACGTGAGCACAAGGTGGGTTTGTTCTTGATTCAGCATTATTTTCCATGTTATGTGATTACAATGCCCAATCAGGAAACATACCAAAGCCACGGAGCATTCCAGAATGGGTTTTTGTCCTATGGGTCTTTCCCGCTCCCAGAGGTAATGCCTGAGCGAATGCGAGATATGTTACAAAGGGGACAAAGAAAAATATGTTACAGTGGGAATAAAATAAAAAGTAAAGAATAAAATTGGAGGAAATTAGAAGAAGTGTGCGAAGAATCAGAAAAAGAATTTCGAATGAACAATGAGGAATTCCATAATAACAATTGCGTGAAATGACATCATTAATTATTGCATTTAAATATAAATTTACAAATAAAGTTTCTTATTCGATTAAAAATAAAATTATAATAAAATTTAATAAATATACTACATTTATAGATATAGTTCAGTTTTTAGGAACAACGTGCTAAACATTGTTATTAATCTTCATAAATTCAAATATTACAGAATGTATACTGAATCAAGTATTCTACAAAAAGCAACATTAAAATTAATCAATATTACATTCCGTTCTGTACATATTTTTATTGTTACAGCGACTTTTTAGAGAATATGTACATTTTGAAAACAGTCGTCTTCGTAAACTTAGATTAATATGGTCATACTTTTTTCGATGCCAAATTAAATCGTCTTGAATTTCGGAATATTTCAAGCTCAAGATAGATAGATAGATTTTATTTCACTTTTTGCCTTAAGGCTCACAAAGTCCCCCAATTATAGCCTGAAGGCGGCTTTACAAACATATATAAGTCCTCCTCCATGTAGTTACCTCCTATTTTCTTCCTCTCTATCCTGTCTCTTCTTCTTCTTTCTCTTTCCTCCCAACTCAGATTCGGATCGACCCCAATTTCTGATTGCCTCCCCAGCATTCTCCTTAAACGCAACACCTCTCTACTTTCCCACTCATTTTTCACTTTTATCTTGACCAACACGTGCTTTTCAGTTCCTTCTACTATGATAGCCTCTCTCACCGTTACCTTTGCATCCAACGTGTTTTCTATAAAATTCCTTGTTTTTCTCAAAAACCCCTTAATAGCCTTACTTTCTCACGATAATATTCCTTTCCCTCTTCATTTCTTTTGTCTCCACCTCCATCATCTGCCTACACAATATTTTTATCGTACAAGCTTCCACTTGCCTGTGTCGATTCTCTCCTTCTCTTATCCAGTCTCTCCTTTATATCTCTACTTACTTCCTTTTCTACTCTTTATACTTCTTCTTCTTCTGTCACTTCTCTACTCCCTCTTCCCCTGTCTTTACTGTCTACTCCCTGTCTTTGCTCTCGTCGATAAATGACAAAGTTACTGTTTTACCTATCCTTGAAAATAGAATTGGCAATATGGAATAAAAATTAGACTCGATTATTGCGAAATGTGATCATAATTCTAAACGTATCCGTAGACCTCGATGTGCGCTGAATGGATGAACGATTCAAATGTCTTGAGCTCAACCGATCGTCTCTTTTATCAACTATTGTAAATCTAAAAAGCTTGTTGCGTGATCTTGAGTTTTCAGTGAACAGAGTCTTTGAGCTGATGATTGTTGGACTTCCTCCAGCACTGATTGCTGATCCCTTTGCTACCATGGGAAAGATTGCTAATCTGATTCAGGTCGATTTTCAGACTTGGCATATAAACTTCACACGTATACTTGTTAATGCTCGTGGTTCTAGCAACACCAGCTCGATGACGATTTTACTAGTGCGTTTTATCTCACCTCAGTTTCGTCTTGACTGGCTTCAGGAAAAACAAGGTCACCACAATCTACGATTAAACGCTCTGTCATTTGATCCAACGAATGCCTCTTTCTATATAAATAAACGTGGTACTCGCGATGAAAGGCGCATGTACACTGAACCTAAAAAATATACTTACGATAATAATTACCATGCGTGTTGGATGAGGAATGACGTCTCGTATCTGAAAAAGTCCATAAATAGTACTATTCAAAAGTATGTAGATCTCTTGAGTCGTCCAGTCAGCCTGTCTCAATTTCTCAGTGCGGCGATGATATTACCGCTTTTTAACCTAACTTAAATGCAAGTCTCAATTCATCGAATAACCCGTTTTTTGTTTCTGGGTATGTTAAATTGAGCACAGCATAACAACAAAAAACTATCAATTGTTATCGTTATCAAGATTCTATGTCCTTTGTCTTGGCCAACGCCCAATCGCTTACATGTCACATTGAGGAATTACGAACTTGTAAATCGTGAAAAAATATCATGTTTGGCTAAATGCTGATATTTTTTATTCTTCTGTTGCTCTTCATGAGCAACAGAATAGGTAGGAATAGGTAGTGGTAGTATTAGATAGATAATTGTACCATGTATCCGAAAAATTGCATAACCATTATATTGTTTCAAGTATTTTTCGTGATCTGCAAATTTTTTTCCGGTGTTTTACCAGTTGTATGATGTACATCATGATGTTTCAAATCGTACATTTTAGTGAGTGTTACTTTCTGTATTAATCTTTTGGATTATTTATTGTATCAATTAATATTAGTATTATTTGCATTTTGTATGTACCAATAACTTATCATATTTTAGATTTTCATGCGATAATGTCCCTATGGGTTGTAAATCTGAGACTTAAATAAACGAATCTAATTTAATCACTTTCTGCTCTTCATTCTCTACTCGCAACCTTAGTAATTCCCTCTTTAGTTCCCTTATCTCTCTCTTTAATTCTCCCACTTCTTTTTCCTTTGTCTTCTCTATCTCCTCTAGCTATATTTTTTTCGTCGTCCTAGTTACTGTCTCCCACTCTTTTGTCATTTTCTTTGCCAAAACTTCCCATTCCTTCCGTATTCTCCTTCCTAACTCTTTTGCTTTACTCTCCATGCTACTACTCTAGTATTTTTACCGCTAACCTATAACAAAGTATAAATACAAAAGTGATCCTACTCATCTCGGTTCCCGTTATCAACTTCTTCCTTTATCTAGTGCTCAAGCCATCTCCATCCGCTACCATCTTCGACTAATACCATTCTCACTGAGCCAACGTGCTCAATACACCTGCGCTCATATATACACACGCTTGTCCTCACACAACTTACCTGCAAAAATGCAAGCTTTGTTTATATTTTAACATGTCCAATGTTTTCTATCTCAACTTCACATTTCCTACATAGTTTTTTATCATTATCCAACCAATACTCACTTCCCTTCCAATCCGCTCCACATCTCATCCTTGCTAGCCACTTTCCTTTCCCTATACTAATTTTGATTGGATCAACCAGGTATTTGGGAATATCTTCCGGCCTAATTTGTACATACCATTCGTTATTTCTGGAGCCCACCAACTTTCCTACCTTCTCTTGCTCCTGCACTCTTCTATCTAGTTCCTTTAGAAGCTCCCCCATTCTCTTTCCCTCCAGCCATTCTCCCATAACTCCTAGACTTGATCATTTATCATATCATCTTCTCATATATTCTCCGCTCTCTTCATCCATCTTATCTCCAATTCTCCCTCTGAACTCACAACATTCCTTAACTAATATATTCACTGCCTCCCATCTATTCCGTTCTTTATATTTCATTGCTCTTGCTCCTGCCTCAATCGATAGTTTCTCTAATTTTAACTCATCTCTAATAATATTTCCCAGTGTGCTCCATTCCGTTCTCAGTAAGCATCTGACAAACTGTTCTTGGGCACTCTCTATTACTCTGTACTTTTTCCAACCCCAAACTTCTGCTCCGTATATACTAATACTTTTAATAACCCTTTCGAATAGCATTAAACCCCATCTAATATTCCCATATAATTGCCTTTTTCATAGACTCCATACCATACCCATAACCAATTTCGCTTTTCTAACCCTTTCCTTCACATGCTCTTCAAATGAATTATCTTTTTTAACCTAAAACCCAGGTAGTCAAAGGTTTTCCTTTCTTCAATCGTTTCCTCAATCTACTTTCATTCTTTTCTTCTAATCCTGCCTCTACTTCCTCCTCTACTAAATACTACTATCTTCGTTTTAGTTTCTTCCTTTTCATATATTTCCTGCAACTTTCCAACATACTTTTCATATCTAATTCCTCTGTCGCTAAGAAGACTATATCATCCGCATATTCCAATGTCCATATTTTACTATGACTAACTTCTATTTCTCTGTCTTGCCTCGATCTCATCCACTTCTCTAAATGTGCTACATAAATATTAAATAGATTAGGGCTAAGTGGGCACCCCTGTTTGACATCTTTCACCACCCAAAACATTCTAGATAATTCTCCATTATTTTTAACCTTATACCTACTTTCCTTATAAACTTCTCTCACCCTTTCTATTAATCCCTCCTCTATTCCCTTTTTGCATACTTTCCCAGAGAATCCTCCTACCTAGTTTATTAAATGCCGACTTTAAATCTAAGAGCGTTGCGTATATCTTTCCTTCTTTCTTATAAATCTCTTTGTCAATATGCTCCTTAGAATGTAAGCGTTCTTTACACATCCTCTTCCTTTTCTGGATCCGTTCTGGACCTTCCCACATTTCCCAACCTCTACTATTCTCCACATTTTCAATCAACCTTGCATTCAATATACCCGCGTAGATCCTGTATTCTGTGCAAGCAATCGTTACCCCTCTGTAGTTCTTTATATCTTCTGTATCATCTTTCTTGAATATTGGTACTATAACCCCCTCCTTCCATTCCTCAGACATCTATTTACCATCCCAAATCTCTTTAAGAGCCTTTTTCAATTTCTCCCTAATCTTTTCTTTCCCATAAATCCATGCTTCATTCTTTATACTATCCACTCCCTCTGCCTCGTTTCTTTTTAATTTTTTTATTTGCCTCTCCATTTCTTCATCTGCTAAGCCCTCTTGCTCTTCGCGCCCTCTCCTATTACTTTCACTTATACCTTCCCGTATATAGTTTTCCACTCTTTTTACTCCATTGAAAAAAATGCGTCCTTCACTCATCTAGTCCGAACTTCTCCGTAATTCCCTGTTTTTTCTTCCAATACCTACCCAAAAACTTCCATATTTCTCCCTCATTCTGAATCTTTTCTACTTTCTTTACTTTCTTTTCATTATATTCTCGTTCTTTCCTTACACATAATCCCTTATACATTCTTCTGCGAGTGTACCATTCCCCACTGTCTACTCCTCCCGTCTTTTCCCCCTCCATATCCCACTTCTTTTATTTTTTTTACCATCGTCATCTCCGTTATTACTTTCTTTAGCTCTATCTAACTCTGTATACCTTCGTCCACACTCCATCTTAACACTTTATCCTTTTTCTCGAAAGCCTTACTTTGTATCTGTCCCCAAATTTGCGCCAGCTTCTCTGTTTTCTCTCCTTCATCGTCCTCACCTCCTTCTATCATCTCATCAATTTTTATACATATTGGAAAATGGTCCGACTGTATTCTCCACTAAATCTACATATCTATAATATCTTCCCATGCTACTAGGTTTACTAATCCGTAATCAATCACTGTCTCATTATTCCCCTTCATATAAGTCCACTGCCCCTCCTTAATCCCTTCGGCATTACCATCAAGTACCAACAGGCCATTTTCTTCAATCAAATTTCTCAAAACCCTGCTTTCTTTATTCATTGTCAAATCTGTCCTTCTTTCCAATTCTTCATTCCATTCTTTGCTACTACCTCATTCACCTAACCTTGTGTTAAAATTATATATCTTCTGAGCTTGTCATTCTCCTCCATTGCAGAAATTCCATTGGCCTACTCCTTCCCTTTGCTAGTATTTTTGCATTCATATTTCTTCTCCAGACTCATCCACACTCTCCCTATTCTGTTTCATTTTCTTCTTTCTAAATTTAATTCTCCGAACCTAACCTCAATATCACTTGTTTCCAAAAACTGTTTCCTCCATACGCCCTTTCTTTTAATAAATAACCTTTGATACTTTTCGCCTTCTTTCTTCCCTGTTCCCTTCTCTTCTTTCCCCTCTTTTTATTTTCACCAAGATTTTACAATATTTATAACAAATATCATAAACACTATAACCAACTCAGTAAAGTCATAAATAGCAAAAATATACTATAGAATTAACCTTATAAAATTCACACTATAAACACACCGAAAAACGCGGACCCAACCTCCAAAGTAGTGCAGTTCGCCAATTATCACTGTTTACCTTTCTTTTTGTCTCTCTTTCTATCCCACAACTTTATTTTTCGTTTCCTATTCTTTCTCAAAAGTTCTTATATATAATTGAAAAAGAAAGAAAGACAAAAAGAAAAATATCCAACTATTGACCCACTACTTATTTTCACACCCTAATTTTTCACTCCGTTTATTCATCAATCAATCAAGCCGGTCATTTAACATTTCCAAAAAACTATTCCACTTTCAAAAAAACCGCACAACACGTGATTGTAACTAACCTCTGGAATATCGATTTCGTTTCCTCTCTTTTTCCCCTCTTTCCAACCTTTTCGTTCGCTGCCTTTACTTGTGCTCCTTTCCTATCACTCCCATAACAACTCTCTGCCTTACCTCTCTTTTTATCTCATTTTTTATATTACACTTCATTAACTACTAACTCGCCACGAGATGATAGTCTGCGAGCCAAACCTAACCTCCAAGTGAACTAAACTGATAAAAGTTAATTTTTATGTATTGCGAATCAATATTTCAGTATTTTATGTTCTACGCTGGCGATACTGCTTAGTTCTCGTTTTCGTTATTTTTTATTACTAAAGAAAAGATTAGTTCGAAATGCGGATTTCATACGTAACCGTCATTATAACACGCTTATCAATAATAAAAGCACAAAAGTTAAACTTCCAACCCGCCCACTCTCACAATGGGTTATTTTAAGTTGACGAAGTTTCAATCATTGCAAAACAACAAATTCAATAAAATATTCAATTACTTATATTAAAATATTTCAATCTATATTATACATCATCTTTCACATTTCTTTATTAACTATTTTAAACTGTGATAAATTCTACCAAATATTTTAAATTGATATAGAATGATTTTTCATATTTTGATATTAAGTTTTTAAACTTATAATTACAAAAAATACACTTTGTAGTGACTTGAAATATTATAAAGTCGATACATTTGTAACGTTTTGAACTCATTGGGACTTGAATATATTCATGTTAATCTTTCATATGTATCACATTTATTTCTTAAATCAGCGTTTAATGTACGTAATTAATCAAAACTGTAGCTTTAAAATAAGCTTCATTCATTTGATATCTGTGTTGTTCTCAATCTTTAAGAATTTTTCAGTATGATATGCTTAAAATTTAAGAGACTATAATTAATGCTGTGACTACTACCAGAATTGAAAAAAAGACATCAACAAGATAAAGCGATCGATAAAAGTTAATTGTTTATTCACTGATGATGATGATGAACAATTCGAGGAATACCAACTCGATATAATTGAAGATATGGAAATTGAAGAGGCGCAGTAAGAAAAAAATATAAACAATGAATCTATTTATGATTTTTTGGTTACCTAATTTTATTTCTGTGGCTCCCGACAATAACCAGGTAAGTGATACAATTTTGGAAAATAAGCTAATCTGTTAAAAATGATCAATTATTCGTGTATTATTATCTCAAATTGAAAACTAGAAAGCATGACCAGTTCCAGTTTCCATAAAAAAGTATTACCTTTGGAATTTAATTAACAAAAGACACACTTACATTACCTTTAAATGTGTTTTTCTCGAAACTTTGATAAATACACTTATCAGGTTATTATTGGAAGCCGCAGGTTTTAGTTTACTTTTTCCTAGGTTGAATTCGTAAATTTGAAAATCAAATATAGTAAGACGGTGGAAGCGCCGATTAACAAGACAATACAAGATATCACTAAACGAGTTCAGTATATGGACTCGCATCCACTATACAGTGGATGCGGGAAAATCTAAAAACGAGTGAGACGAAATTTTTTTCCAAAACAATGATTTTTCAATGCCTTTCAAAAAACAAATTATTTTTCATCAACAATAAAACTAATTTAATTTTTTTTTTAAATCCATAAAATAAAAAACAGTTTTTATGATTTATGGATTTTACTTTCTCTAACCTGACCTCTGCACATTCCAATAGCACAATTCATTTTTTAGTTTTTAGCGCTTTCATCATAAAACGTGCACTTTCAACTTTCTTAACGGTTGTATCTTCATAAATCTTGAAATTTATTTTAAGATTTATCATGTATGTAGCGGAGGGGGGGACAATTTTCTCCAATTTTTTTCCGTTTGAGATTTTATCTGCTTAAAAAAGACACGACATTTCTATGTGAGACTTTCAAGAATTGGATAAAAATTTGTTGACAAACAATCTCACTTCACAAAAATGTAAAAATTATAAAATGAAATGTATTTTCCTATATATTATAGGAAATATAATATATGTGAATGCTCTAACTGACGCATTCACATTGAATATTGTTTAAATCCCATAAATTGGGAAATAATACTTAAGAACTTATTAAACCGTCTTTCTGAATAAAAATTTTGCTGCTAAAATAACTATAATTAATAATTTCATAATATGAAATTTTTATTTCATTGATTTCAATATGAAGCAATTACTAAAACATTGAACAAATTATCATGTTATGAGTTTTTCAATGAAAAATACATTTAAAGCATAATATTTGTCATTTTAAAAATTAAATATTTGCAAATGAAATTCTTATTATCAAATACCAGTTACTAACTTCAGCTAACGTGTGAATTACTTTTAGTTTATCCCACGGATTCAATGAACTTTAACTTTAAATATTTAGATTTATACTACATAAAAATAGAATTCGATTTTCCAAAAAATGTACGAAAATGAATAAATCAGTGAAAGCAAGAAAACTAAATATCGCATTGCATGCAGGAAGAAAATATTTGATTTTTAATAGAAATAATTATGTTCTATTGGTTAAAATAAAGCAAACAATCAGATTCAACAATCAGTCCGGCGCTCCTAGTTAAAAGATGTGCGCATAAAAAGTTCACTGTAAAATCATGCGTGAACTTTCTTTTGACGAGTAATTACATAGTTTCATAGATCAGTTCCGATACGCAAATTTTACAGTTACAAGTGCGTGTCTGATTATTAAACTTGAATTTTTTATTCTGAAAAAATTAAAAAATTTAAGAAATACTAAACAATCTGTTATTACATATATATCATTCAAATTTCAAAACTATGAAAATAATATAAACGTCACTTAAATTTATCCAAATAAAATAGTATATTATAATCACAAATATATTGAAAATCTGGTAAATTATGAAATATTATGTAACCATTCTGGTGGTTTCACAGAAATAGTTAGGTCGTTTTTCCATGATCTTGTTAGACTGTTTAGTATTGTTTTTACATCACCATAACTTTTTTGAAGTATTTTGATTATTTAAATTTGCGTTAAAAATATTTCCAACAATTTCTCGATATTTTTATTGTTTTTTTTTTCAATTTGAATTTGATAATTTTCATTTTTTGTTCGAACAATGTCCAAATTTTAAATATTTTAAATTTTTGGTTGTTCATATTATATTTATGTCACATCAAAAACATTAGCAACTTTGCTGTAAAATTTATTTTATTCATATTGAGTTTTTGTTTCTGTCTTCTTATACTTCAGTTTCAGTTACTGTTGAATGATTTTTGGTTACTTTTATTCATTAAATAATTTATCATCTTTCTGTTTCATGTTAATATCATTATTATGCAAGTTTATGAGTTCCATTTAAAGCTATAGTCGCTTTTATTAGCGTTTGATTTGTTTATATATTTGCTTATGATTCTATTAATTGTTATATTCATTAAGTAATTTGAAATTTAATTTACAGAGGCAAATGTCTGCGAATAAACAATTTTTCTTAAACTTATATTTGTTAAAATTATGTATTTTCTATAAAATGATGTTTATGGATTATATTTCTATATTCTAAGATATACAGGGTGAGTTTTTTATCTTGAGACAACTAAATATCTCGAAAACTACAAATCCGATCAAAAAAAGTGGGTAATAAA
>JABFQD010005620.1:0-10539 GCA_022817045.1 Psix sp. ZL-2020
GTATTAGATGTGAAACTTGGTGCAACTAATTACTTTTTTAATAACTGAAAAATTGTTTGAATATACGCAAAAATTAATATTCGAGATATTTTTAAGACTTACCAAATTACATTGAAAACTATTTCAGTCGTGGTGAAGGTTTTATTCATCACTTGCTAGTATCTTAAACATTTTTTAACCGGGAAAACTAACTGTTGCTCGTATAAAAATGATATTTTTAATAATTCCTAGCTACAAGTATATTGGTATGAATATTTTCATTCAAAACTTTCAAATTTCTACAATATAATGTTTAATGGAACTACTATTTCAACATATCCTATAATTCAAATGACAATTTACAGAGTTTTGGCCAGAAACAGTTAAGAGTTTAAATTTATAAGCTTTCGCTATAACCATTTTCTAATCATAAACGTAACACCACAGAGCAGATGAAACTGTTTTGTTCCGTATGTAAAATTCAGTTTTCTGAGGCTGAAAAATTTAATTATGAATGAAAAATACCATAATTAGTATTTTATTAGTATAATACGTCATAAAGAGTAATGTACCTAGCATCAATTTATGCCTGCACTATAAACAATGACTTTTCCTCGAACAAATTTCCTCTGCAAAGTACTTGAAAAGTAAATAATACAATTGCAACGAAATTAACGCACGGATTCAGGTCAGCGTATTAAAAGTTAAAAACAAAAACTCGGAGGAAAGCGATCGTTGGATACGACGAAATTGTTGATACTCAACTTTTTAATTTCGTAGCTCTCGCTGAACATGAAATCAATTTTATTAAAAACAGATAGACATCGTCAGAAATTCTATCCGACTCGCTTGTCCGAGTTGCCAGTTTAGCAAGTACTTCAACGACTTCCAAGTAGAATTTTGGACTAGTAATTCATCAAGTACTAGCGAGTTCTACTAGGGACAATGCAAGGGCCTTACGTGAAAGCTTCATTAGTCCCTGATATTATAATAATAATGTATGTATATATATATTATTGTAGCTCATATGGTTTATATGGATCCGCTTTTAAATGGAATATTTAAAAAACTGATTGAAAGTAGATCGATTAAAGAACTGATTTAATTAGATCACTCGAAGTGTCATGAATAATTTTAAATTCCTTAAACGATATAATTGTAGATTCGTGGTTATTAATTTGATAAGCGATATTGAAATGTGATGATCTTTTACCTAAAAGCACAATATTTATGTTAAACTTCATAGGTTTAAGAAGGTAACTTTATATGCGTGTGACTTTATTTATACGACATTTATTTTGATGTGGCATGTAAGTTGTAAGAATTTTTGAAAAGATGTAATATTTGACTTCCTTCTAATGATATAAAATATTTCAAATTACTAAAAAGTATAACAAAAATAACTAAAATCGAAACTATTCTGCATGTTTAATGCAGTTATACAATTAAATTGTAAAAAATTGTAATAAAACGACAAAATTATGAGAAAAAACTTTCTAAAATTTTAATTATTAATGTATAATTTTATGAAATTTCCCTACCACTAATTTGATAGTGTGAAATTATATTTTCAGATTATAGCTATTGAATAAATCTTCATATACTGTTTTATATTTGACGATATTTGTAACACAAAGTATATGATGTTTAATACCTGACATATAAAGTTGTCACACAAAGGAGTCATTTTCGGTATAATAAAAAACAGAAAATAGAGTAAGCTACCTTTGGTTTCTCCTTTAGTAAGCACATCTCAAAATAAAAAAAGGTAATGAATAAAATGATTTATGAATGCATTGCTATAAACCTCCTCGGCTCGAAAGAGGATCGACTAAACGAGCAATTCCGCGCTCATGATGGAAATTGTCTGCGGACACGTTAACGGATAGAAAATGGAAAGCTTTAGGAATCGATAAAAACGAAAATATGTATAGGTTATAATACTGTTGCATGCGGAACTTGGATCGTGTTTGTTGAAAGTCGGCCGGAGAGGGTCTGGTTCAGGATAATAGTAGCCCAGCTGGCTCCGCGCGATATTTAATTAAATAGAGCTTTTATTTTCGATCGCAACGCCGCCTAAATACCTCGCGATATCCGGCTGTCAGGCGACCGCATTTACGGCATTTCAGCGGCGGCCCCTAAACTCTGGGAAATCGTGCCAAATTTGCGGCGACTGTTCATGAAATTCCAAGCCGAGTATTTCGCAACGCTCTTATTCGACGATTTGTCCTGGGAAAATGTTCGTACCGGGCGCTACTCGGCCGTCCTTTCCAAGGACCCTTCACACACTCGACGAACGCGCGCTAAATCACTTTTTATTCTTTACTTATACCTACCATCCAAAGCTTTGCTTCCATCAAATTAAAATAGCTAGTTCGTGCTTGATTTGTCGATTAATGGAACCGCTTTTTTCGAGTGTATCAATTTTGTGTCATAAAGTCTATTTACAAGATTTCATTTAATCGTTTTCAATCTCTTGATTTGAAGTAAGTTGAATTATTAAAATTATTTAAAAAAATATTTCATTCAACTTTCTATCTTACAATATAAAACTATAATTCATATGACTTATGTTTTGAAATTAAATAATATTCAGAATAATATCCAACATTTGCATAACAAAATATTTTAGGAATGTATAAACACTTCATAGATCTCGAATGCTTCAATTATTAAAAAAATACAAGAAGTATCGAAGCAAATTTTTAAATGTAATAATCGAAGAAGTTAATGTAAACCTTTTATGATGTAACAATGTTTAAAGAAATGAACAAAATATTTCTACGAAAAATGCAATCATTAAACTTCATTTCTATATTTTGTTTTAGAAAGTGGATGCACAGACTCATTTTCTGAATTTGCTTCAAGAACTGTTCACCGAAAAAATATTTTTTAGAACTGAATTTAGGAACTACTTCGCTAAATGTTAAAACCTCTGACACGTCAAAAATATAATTTTAACGTTGATTCTACATCAGATCTGTTCTTATGTTGTTGCTAGATTAAATTATAACTATAATCCATTGTGATTCTCAATATTTAAAATGAAGAATTTAAAGAAAAACGTGAATTGTATAAATAACATATTGCAAAACTTTTAAAAAACTTGTTATAAAATTTAAACAACTATTTTGTAAAAGCATAATAAAATTCCAAATAGATGTATTTCGTACACAAAAAGTTATTTCAATTTTTTCCGTTAATTTGAAGTTGATACGATTACCAGATTCGTTTTTACAATCAAATTAAAAGATCATATTTATTAATTACATAAAACTAAATCAACTTAGTACATAAATATATCATTTTTGTAAAAATAAGTGTTAAAGTTTGGTATAAAAATTCAAATTTTGTTACAGGTTTATATTTCTTCATGGAATTTAAAAAAAGATATAAAATACAAAATATAAGGAATGTTAAATATAAAAAAAGAAAAAAAAACAGTAGAAGTTGCATACAAGTTTATTTGAATTCTTAATAAATTTCTGAAAATGGTAAAACTTGTTTTTTCCGAAATAATTTTCAGTAATTTTATCAAGTGAAATATAATCTAAAAAGTTTTCATATTTGAATTTACTTATATGTATATTTAAATTATATAATATAATTTATGTTTTGGATAATTAAAATATAGTTTTAAAATTTACAGCGAAAATCTCATTTTCTAACATACAGTTATTTAAATTCTGAAAAGAAAATGTTATGTGTCTCACTTTAGGATCCTGTAATAGTTTTGCTTGCAGTGCGATAAATTCTGATTATTAAATTGCATCTTTTTCTGAATTTATGTTTTAAAATTGGAAAATGTTTTATAATCAAGTGAAGATCTAAATTGTCACAAAAAGAATATGGTTTCTGAATATAATAGTCCTGTTTCTGTTCAAGTTTACTTAGGACGCTTTTACATGGCTCATTTTTGCCTCACTAAATCAGTAATCTTAATATACTCTTCCTTTTCTTTAAATTCTATATTCCGTCTATTATCCAAGAAGTTCTTTCCTCTATGCATTTTTTCAGAAGCACTTTTTTCTTTTCTGTCCGAGCTTTCTCTTCAGAAGAAAGAGAACGTAAAGATCTCTTCGCGATCTTTACGTTTCTAGTCTATAAAGATTCTAAATTTAACTACTCGAATATTATATAACATTGCATATTTTTCTACAGCCCAAAATATATGTATTATACTACTCCAGTAATCTTTTCAATTTGGTAAGTTAAAAATTTCGTTCTCTGGTTTTCCAAATTATACCTCTTATATTCTAAGCTTTTTTAACTCTTTTCTTCACACGTTCTCTCACAAATTTTCTCTTGGAAATCTAAACAATAAATAGCTAAAGTAAGTGACTTCTTCTTGCACATGTTCTTTCTTTTTTTTGGTCTTCTTTACTGAATATCATTTTTTTCAAAACAAAAGCATATATGTAAAAAAGTTTTGAAAAATCTATCGTATGATACCAAAATCAACCCCCTCCCCTTACAGGGGTGGGGTGAGGAGAAATTTTACAATCTTAAATGAGAACACCGATTTTTTTAATGCAGATTCAGATTCCCCAGAAAAAATTATCCCAATTTAACCTACAACTTGTTATATTTCAAATGACAGATGATGCTGTTATCGACCACAAGCGAAATGGGTAACAATTTGTTGTAAAATAGGAATATCTCAAGGGACACTCATCGAATCAAAGAACGGGAAAGCACGTGTCAAATATTTTTGAAAAATCTACCCAATAACACTTAACACAACCTTGAATCCGCACCTTTAGGGGTTAGAAAGACAGGCAACATTTCTACAAACTTCTGCAAGTTGAAAATTTTTTTCAAAAGCTGATTAAAAATATAGTCGTTTTAATAGGTTTTTTTTATGAATGGAAATCTGAATGAGAATAAATATTTCAATCTTCTTCAAAATCATGTTGTGCCTGCGGTCGTAGATTTTTTTCAAGGAAAGTTACAAGATATTTGATCTCAACAAGACGGTGCCCCACCTCATAACGCAGTTCCTGTCCGAAATTATTTGAGTACTATTTTTAAAAACCAGTGGATTGGAAGGCGCGATCTTCTTACGTGACCAGCAAGGTCTCCGGATCGAAAACCATTAGATTATTTTTATGGGGACTTCATAAGATAAGGTGTACGCTACAAAATCATTACACTTGGATGAACTGTAGAATAGAATTGTTCAAGAAGTAGGTTTAGTTACGCAGTAGATGAGAAGAAATGTTTTAAATAAACTTTATTAGCGCTTGTGTGACTACCAAATGAAGAACGGAGAGCAATTTGAACACCTTATTAAATGAGCTGCATTATTACATTATTTCATAATTTTTTGTTTACAAAATTATTATATTCCTTTTTTACATTTTCACATTATTCTATAACTTTATTCTTATGAATGGAACTTTCACTTATAAAGTTCTGTGAGACACAAGTTCTCGCGTCAAAACAAGTACCCTGAAAGGAACACGAAACTGAAATGTCCACGTCGTTGTTCCTGGGTAATGTTAATTTAGTTACTGAAAAGACGGTTAAGTGTAATACAGCTCTATTGAAACTTTCTTAAAAAATAATTTCGAATTTCTTGCGATAGATTACGTTTTCATAACTAAGCGAACAATATTAAATACGGGTTTTTTGATTTTTTGAAAATAAACTCCATCATGGGAAAAAAAATTTGTCTTAAGGAATCCGGATCTGCAATAAAAGTTGCCCTAAAGTTCTGATATCATTAGATAGATTTTTCAAAAATATTTGAAAAAATCAATTCCAGACATTTTTACCACCCGGTATATCTTTAGACAACAGAGGAAGACAAAATTGATTCTTCCTTCTTAGGTTCTCAGGTTGTAAATTAACAGAAGGTCAGCTAATACTTCTGTACTCAGTTTTCGTTAGTTCGATTCATTGTTGCAAACTCAAGTCCACGTATTTTATTATCGCTCTCTTAAAATACGTTAAGTTTAAAATTGGTCGTTTCAGTTTTTTTATAAATCAAATGAAGTAATTGGGAGGTTTTGCTTCAAAGATTTTTTTTCAAAAACACAAATAAACATTTTATTTTGTGCCAAAGTATTGTCTTTCTTTTCACCATCATCAACAAAGCCATTTCGCCATATCAAAAGCCATATAGCCGAAGTTTAAATTATGCCATTTTTCAACCGGACGTATCTTCGGACGTATCACAAACGGTTATTTTGTATCACATTGAAGCTTTAAATCTCTTATTTCGAAATGCTGTACAAAATTCTTCTCTCTTCTACTATGGCTAAAATATGATCAACTAAAGATTATAACATGACAATAGCATACCAATGGCAGAGAAGTGGCATAGCAATGGCATAGTAATGGCATTGCCATTACGTATTCGAATTTATTTACGACTGTATGCTTTTTGTAAATAGTACTGAAAAAAAGTATAATACAATGTTCGATTTACTATAACTTTTCAATTTTTTATCAGGAAAGTGAAAACTCTGTTGAAAAATGTTAAATTTTTATAATCTATCATGAAAAATATGAGTTATGAGGGCAATGTTTTTCCTTGTATAAGTTCAAAGTTCTGAAAAACATTTTTTTGTTGAAGGTTGTTTGCACCAGGTACAACCATTTTTTGAAATTTTTTGAAAACATTTCAAAAGAAAAGATGTAAGCTTTGATTTAAAATAATTAATTGTTATTAATTAAACTTACAGAAGATACATCCGGTTAGAAAATGATAATATTTCGACCTCGGCTAAGTGGTTTTGTTTGCGTGCAGTATATATCAGTACAAAATTTGTCGATAAAGTAAGAAATAAAAAAAACAAAAAGGAAAGGACACTCACAGCTACGGAGAAAGTAGTAAAAGACTCTTCCTATGATGAAAAAATTGTCTGTAAAAATAACTCTCGAAATATACCAAACACCCAAAATAGGTTGAGTTTGCTACAACTTTTTGGAAAATTATTTAATAGTACATTACGTTCCTAGACTTGAAACAGCTCTATTATTAAATGTTCTACAAAAAACTCATTGTGACACAAAAAGTAGTATCACAATAGGAATATTGTTGTGCACGAGTGACAAAATGGCATTTTTGAGAGTCGAGGGAAAACGAAGTTCAATCGCTTCTGATCTGAATGACCAGTTTATCCTCTCTTTTCTAATATTTTAAATCTAACCAATGATAACACGGTACAATAAAAAATTTTTTTCGAGCATTAAATAGAACACTCATAAACACTTGTTTTCTCACACTCTGCCTAGTTTTGTTTCTTGTTTCTTATTGATATTAACCAAAATCTTCTTCTCCCAGCTGCTTCGTATTCGAATGTTCCTAATTTTTTTTTTTTTTTATTATTTTTGACTACTAAAATTGAATAGAGTCTGAGTCAATGGGCAATTTTGCCTTGCCCAAGACATATTTTTCAATCCCAAATTTTTATCTTGCTTTCTTTCCCAAATGCATTCTATATTTTGATTTTTTATCTAACTGTTTAATTGACTTTACCATATCTCTGAGACTTCCGCAACTTCTATCACTTTCTGAAGATTTCTTCCTTCTAAATGATTAAAAGCTGTCGTCCGAACCACGAAAAAAACATAGACTTCTCCTCTGAATTTTGTTAGTCATATTTCTGTATTATTTGCATCTCAAATAATACAGATGGCTAAACAAGCCATCTCTTCGAAGTTAAAGTATTGCCCCCTTCTTTAATCGGTTGTAGCTTCCGTCTTTTTTATTAAAATTGTAGGATATTTTTATCAATTAAAGTTTATAGTTTTCTTTTCCGAACCAATATGAGAAAATATTTAAAACAACTTATTTTAGTACAATGAACACGTAAACAAAAAAAATTTTTGTACAAAACTTTTACCAACTTTCAACATTTATACGGATAAAAATCATCCTCATAACCCATATGTTTTTAATATATTATAATCCATCTTATTATTTACCTTTAATGTAATATACAAAATGATCGTTTTAACTTGAGACAACTAAATATCTTGAAAAATATGAATTTATAAAAAAATGTTTTAAATAAAAAGTTAATATTATCAAGGGCGATACCGATTAAAGCTGGAATAAGAGATACCCTCTCTTTCTGGAAATAGGTGGGGCAGAACCAATTTTAAACCTTACAGAGGAATCCCCAGTTTTTATTGCAGATTTGAATTCCTTACATCAAAATGAGCCAGTTTTACTCACAAAAATTGCTGAACGCACCTACGTTATGTTGGCCGATCGACACAACGATATTATGTGACGACTCGTCCAGCTAACAGCTGTTACAACAATTTATTACGTTTGGCGTATAGAGTAGCATCAACATCCATATTTCTTAGAACCCCGCCGTAAATTAAAATTATTTAAAATTTCTCTTCTATAGTTAAAACATTTAGTATATTAAATGTGACAATAAAGTCTACTAAAATTGCTGGAGTAGCTATTCAAAAGAGCTAAGATTCTGTGTTATTTTTGTTTTTCCAAATTTAAAGAATATTTTAACTAAAGAAATTACTTTTGTCTAAAAGCAGTTCTTTTACAACTTAACTAATACAATTACCATTTTTCATTATGTTTATCAATAATGTTATATCATAATTTTTCATTTATTCTTATCTTTATGATTTGAAAGGATTACTATGCATCTACTTTTGTTTAAATTTCTTAACCTTATTTCTCCGTTTGACACTCTACCTCTTTATTCTTACCAATTCTCATTTTCTTTTCAATTCTGTTTAACTATTTCTACCGTTTTTAGTTATTTTTCATTATTAATAGTCTTTACACAATTTCGACCTCTGTTCTCTGAAAATCTTCTGATGACCTTCACAAGACACAGAACAGTGACATTCAACATGTCGCGGTCAAACTAGGATACTTGGGTTCCTCTACAAGTACACTTTCAAAAACAGATTATCTAAGCAAAAATTAATTGTAAACTGGATAACTATATATATATAGTTGGTATAGATATATATAGTATTATATCTATATATATAACTATATATATAGATATATATAGTTGGTATAGATATATATATATAGTTGGATTCAACTATACGTTGTATAGTTGAATCCAACTATACAACGTATTTAATAAAATGTCGCTCCATTATTCAATCCCTTAGCAAGTCTCCGAAAGTCCAACTACGTTGAAGAAGTTTGTTTGTTCGTATACAAAATTATAAAGATATATTCTCTTGTGTCTAGTAGTCGGTTGTCTGTCTTATTATAATACTTATTACAAATTATTTTTCTCACGGTTTTCGACACCAGTCTTCTCGTGAGGCAATTAAGGGGAATGCTGGGACCGATTCGTTGGTCGAGTAGAGTTCACGTCGAGTACTCTATCCATTTTGGAAATAGCGTTACGAATGTTTTATCATAGTTTCGCTACTCAGAGAGAAATTGTTTTATTCTGAACTGCCATATTCCAGCAGAACAATGATTGGGGACAAATTAGGCAGAAAAACAACTAGTTCCAGCCGGGTGCCTGAAAAGTTACATCTCATTATACCTCTGTCTCTTCTGCTTTGTATCATATAATTTCTTTTAACTTTCTCCTTTGTATCTAAATTTCGTTTTTTAACGAAATTATAGTTAAACGTGAATGAATTTATATGGAAATTTAAAAAATTCACGTGAAAAAAATTCAACTTTTACTTCTGCTATTTTACTTCTACTTTATTAAAATATTTACTTATGCATTTTAACATCTCTATTGTTACTTCAAGTGACATGTAAATTGAATTTTATATTATTGAAACCCCGTTTGTATTATTTATTAATGCAATATCTTTTTACAAACATAAAATATATATCCATGTTTACTACTAGAGGATAATAATGATGCTGTAAAAAGAATAGTTTTGGTGATGAAATTATCCTTTTTCTAAACAAAAATACTGTCAGCAACTATAAGTTTATTTCGGATGTAAAAACGTTTACGCAGGCCATCTTTTATGCCTGATTTGTATAGTATAGGTGAATTAGCCTCCCTTAAAATTAGTGAAGGAAGTGTTTTCTAGCAAATAGTGTATTTAATTTTATCCATAAATTTCTTACACTTTAGTTGATCAGTTCCAGTTTCTTTTGTACTCTCTGAAACGGGCGATAAAAAAGCATATTTTTATGATTATGCGATTAATAGCAAGTGTAAAAAAGTAAAATAATTTTTCTAATAATATTATTGAATTTTCTATTTTTTCACCAATAAATAATTCTCTTACTTCTTTATCCGTCTCAATAGCTTCACTTAAATACTAACGAAACTTCAGTATAACTAACATAGAATTATTTCAAGAACTATCCGCAACTCGAAATTTTCCAGAGCTACCGAGCATTACTTCACATAGACGCGTTTTGATACCAGTATAAAGACATTGTTTTTTCTCTTTTAAATAAAATGTATAAAATAAGATTTTGTTTTACTATCAGATATGCATGATACCAACATATTCTGAACATCTTGTTTTGATCGTTTTACTGAACCTTGACTTTGTAAATGCTTTGGTTTCCCATGAAAAATTTTTATTTTAGGCTACAAATTTTTAATGATTTTATTCGCGAATTCA
>JABFQD010005621.1:0-10537 GCA_022817045.1 Psix sp. ZL-2020
ATTTCTAATATTTAACATAAAAAATAAAAATATTTTTTATACATTAAAAAATTTATTTAGATTTTTATAACAAATAAAAAAAAATAATACAATAAAATAATTTCAATGTTTATAAACATTAGTACTAAAACGTTTATTGTATGAAAAATCTTGCAATGTTGATTTTATACTATTCATTTGAAATTGTGTCATTCGAACTGGTTATTTCTTTTCATAATTTGAGACGACAGAATGTTACATATACTATAGCATTAATTTAACGTGATGACAAACTATGTCGTCACGCTACAATAATGGTAAGGTCATAACAGAGAACAAATAATTATTGTGCGGTTTAGCGTTACTTTGTGGTTTAGGGGGTGCACGCGTCTTGTCTCGTGCTCCCTGATGACCAATGTCCTGTCTTTAATAAAGCGGAAACCGCTTCTTCATTTGAAACTTACTTCCTACACCAAAAGACTTTATATGAAAGTTACATTTTATTCCGGAAGTATAAAGATAACGTCAATTTTAGGAAACAGGTGACATGTTGTCAGATTCTTTTCCCCGATTCACCACATAATAGAATCCACTGTTTTTTTTTTTCTTTCCAATTATGAACAATGGCCTTTAATTGAAGGTTTGATTCAATAACGAAATAGCCGTACAACCAAAATGAAAATATATTTTTTAGAACAAAACATTTCAAATTAACCCATTTTATAACTATCAAAATGTTGTATATCATCAATTGAAACAAATATTTCCTTTGTAAAAATATGTAACATTTATTGATTTGCTTTATTTTTGTCTTACTCAAAGTGTAGAATAATGGAAAATATTATATTAGTACTTTTTCATACAAATATATTGTAAATAAATGAAATCCATTTTTATGATAAAATTATATTTGTAAATGTTATTTCTGTCTGCCAAAGATAACTGCATGTCCTCATTTAACTCTTTTCGCCCTGTGAAGACCGTTTATCTTCTGCACTTGGACGCACATGCACCTGTATCGCGATAACACCGGCAGTAGCATCGTATAACACATGCCCGTGACGAATAAGGGTACTGAATCGATGCCGATTTGAACTCGTGCTTACACCATCTTCCTTTCTTCCACAGTGTCCAGCATGCCATACCTGATTTGTGTATACGCGCTTTAGTACTGCCAACCAAATCGCATATCACCCTTTCTCGATAGGTGCAACCTTACCGCCAATACAGCAATAAATTTCCCCTTTAAGAATCGATCTTTTGACTTGGGCTACTGCGAGAAAATATTAGGCCATTTATTGTACTATATGTATTACCTTTATAGCAAAATTATTTTAGCAAAAATTATAATGGTTAAAAGTAACAAAATATTACGACAAATTTATTACAATGTAAAATTATTTATAGGATAAGTCAAACACACAACTCATTAATTTTAAAATATCACCTTTTATTATTATGAAAACATTTTAATTACTGTATACATGTTATAATAAAAAAATATATATTGCTGATTGTAGCAAATCGCTACGTGAGTGTCTATATATGTATACAAAATTGTCGATAATCATCAGCTATGTTTTTTGATATTTGTATGTTCATTTAAATTGACTTTCTCTATTGTTTATTTAGTCCCGAGTGGATATCAATAATACAAACAATCATGAAGTGATAAATTATTTATGTCTGATAATTGTACCGTTATGACTTGCGTTTCGTGTTGTTATGACGTTAAATTTGTAAAAACCTAAAACGAAAGAAGTGGTACGCGCAATGCCGGGGTCATTTCTCCGAAAAATTGGTAAAAGACAACTTCTGAATTGTTCAGCGAAAGCATTCGGAAAGGTCTCGCTCGCCAGATGCGTGCACTGTTAAAGTCAGACGCCTATTTCTACCTGGAGGCATAATCCAATGAGCATAACACATGGTGTTGTGGCGCTAGACAGCGCCAGAACCAATTGGTTTCATATCTCGGGTGTGTAACATGCATGTTATTACTATAGTTGTAAAAAGTGCCCTGAGTGATTACAAAAGAACAATTTAAAGTTGAAAAAATGAACGTCGTGTTTGTTTCCTTGAACGACATCTGTATACAAAAGTTGTGAATGCTTTGATTCATAATAGAAAAAATTCGATTTATAGTTGCAATTATAAATGCGTTGAATAAAATTTTCCCTAAGTATAATGAGAATGCATTGATAAAGAGTCGGTGGCAGGAGCATTATAAGTAACAAAAAGAAGAGACAGAGATGAATAACCTTCCGTATCTTTACATGCTCCAAATTGATAATCGCTGAACAAACTACGCGTGCCATATTCATTTCCCGTGTATAATCAGGCCTTGGGCGTGATCTCAATGAGGCCTATCGTGAGAAGCCTTAAAGTCGTTTCGTAGTAGAGGTGCCGTGTATACCCTGAGGGTTATCGACGCAGTGTTGAGGAGGTGAAGGTGACTCCTCCCGTAATCACTGTAATTTTTGCCCTCTTCATAACGCTAAGCTACGCAGCGTCATTTTTATCTTCTAATTTAAAAGAGTGAATAATTTCTTCGAAGACTTCGTCTAGTCTCACTTATTAAATCCAATCATGAAATTTCACAAGTCACCAATACAACATTTACGCCAGCGTGATTGAAATGTTTCATGTATTTGTTATTTAGAGATTAAACGTACATTTACTTCACTTCGCAACCCATAAATAACTAAACAATTTGGCGTATTTGGACTGTACTACTATTTATTCGTTCATCCAGTTTTATTGCTAAAGTAAACGTGAAATTCAAAAAAGTTTTCACTAATATTGGTAAAATTCTGTATAACAATGACAATAACATAAGTAAAGTTTTATGAATTCACGTATTCGAAAACCTGATAAGAGTTTCTTTTACTGACTCATTTAATAATGCTTCAGTAAAGTCGTGAGAGATTAAATGCATAAATTATAAAATACATAGTTCGTATTTAAATCGAAAATTATTAACATGCAGCATTTGATTTCATTTGTTAAGATAAATGTTTATTGATCAACTTGACGTTTTTCATAATTTATTCATTCATATTAGGTTATTTAGAATGTTAAATTTATAATGGAATTATTATAATCAAGATAAATAGGACAACATATCAAACTATACGTAGGAATGTGTTAATTATACATTTCTTGAATTGTAAAAAATCAAAAGGCGATTTTTAAATATAATGTCTTACCAAATAGACTATATTTTTTGTAATTGATCTATTTTTAAGTCCCTAAATATCAAAAGCATTCAAAAAATGTAAGTATTCAATGACAATCGTAAAATTAAACTTACAGGAGTTTGAGGTTGAAACGGTCTGAAAATGTCATTATTCCATTTCCTATGTCGCTTATCGTTCCTGCTCTGTCTTTGTTCCAAGTACGGAGTTAACTGTACATGCGATCTTGAATCGTAGAAATTCGATGCGAAGTTCGGTGAATCAAATTTTCTGTTTCGATAAAAATTGTCATTCCTCAATTCCGCAAACTGAAGAATGTCAGATTGTTTTGAAATCGCCATATCACCTCGGTCATCGTGATTTATACTCGACGGAAATTCCTCGAAAATTCTCGCATTTACATTATTAGGCAATCGCGAATTATTCTCTAAGAACGGCAAACTTGGTTGGTTAGATCCATAAAGTCTGGGAAACAGGAAAGCGTTTATTGGAGCGTACCCGTGATTTTGATATTGCCCGGAGTTTTTTGCAAAATCTAAATCGTCTATAGAATTATTTTTGCAATCATCATGTTCGATTTCTCGTTCGACCTTGACCTCGACCTCGTCACCTTCATTCTTGACAGTTGTCCTCGATTTTGTGGTCGAACCGTGTAGGCCGTGTTCCTGCATTTTATTTGTTTTTTCTACATTCAGGAGATAGTTTCTCCGTTCAGTCATCACGTTATAAATCGCGATTGTAAAATCAGAAACATATGTATAAGCATCACTTTGAAAAACATGGTGAAAAGTTTAGCAGAAAATATTATCGGTAACATGAAAAATTGTAATATATCATTCTCGAATGTATTAATCAAGTAAAAAGAAAGATTCACTTTCAGGTTTTGCTTTTGACTGTCGTAGTAATTGTTATGAAGGATTTGTACGATGTCGGTGCGCTGTACACAGGCATAGTAAAATAAAGACGCTATTCAAGCTTATATAACGGAACACACAATTAAGTGGTTATATCTTTATTGTTAAATCAAAGGGCATAGATGTCTAATAGTGTAGCACATGTTCGGCCATCGATGTTGAATGCACGTCGTGTTTGCACTCGTAGGTATAGGTGTCGCTGGGTGTTGGGGCCGATGCGTTCTGAGACCGATGGTGGGGATGGGAGGAGAAGCAAGGGAGGCATGACAGTTTTGTGTGTCACGTGTCTCCAACCTTAGGCCCCGCCTATCGAAAAGGTTTTCCTCGTGACCTTTGTGTTTGACATTTTTACGAATCTCAGCGCTAAGCCGCTCTGTCACCCGGACCCACTTAAATCAATAATGCAACTCGTCCCAGTGAGACTCGCAACTCAAAATAATAAACACTTGTCGAGTCGCACTAACGGCAACAATTTCGGAAGGTTTCAGAAACGATTGAGGCACCACATCGTTGGGCACGAACGGTTTTAACCTGGATTAGCTCGAAGACAGCGTGACGTTCGATCTCAAGTGCGACGAGTGGAACCGCGTGGAACGTATGAGACAATTAGTTGTGCTAATGCCGCTTTTTCTTCGAAAAGTTCGAGCTGCTCGCACTCGCGATTACAGTGCGGAAAGAAAGCCGGCAGCCCTGGCCGAGCTGATCGCGTACGAGTTTCATACCGCGCAGCATAAAACTCCGAAGTGCACAACGAGCATCAAGTTCCGATGTTAGCCGAATCTCAACGGCCGCACCCGAGCACATCTGCGTCGCTACCGTCGATCTTCCCACCTTCCGCGATGCAAAAACCTACTGCTCCCTATAAACACAATTATAAACAACAAGCAACACGATTTTCAGATTCTCAACCACTTTAATTCAACAAAAATTACTCATAGTTAATATGCGGTCAAATATATTTTCATGCTTTTTCGTGCGGCAGTATTTCATCTTCAGCTAGAAATTACACGTTAATAAGCGTTTGTTTAAGAAACAGGCAAATTTGGAATATATAGTGTACGATTGCTCATCCAACTGAAATATTTTTGCAATCCTTCTTTTAAATCCTTCTTAAAGTTATGCGCTACTGTTGCATAACAACACACGTTTATGACAATTTTCGAGCAATTTGTTACATCGTATACGAACTTCGCGATAACATTATTACTAGCTTTATAGTTATATCGCAACGTCGCAGTGAAGTAACTTTAGTAGCTTATAATTTTACAGTAAAACCTTTTTTAAAGCAGTCTTGGCAATAAATCATTCTCTTGAAGGTCTTCAAGAATGTAATATGTTCACTAATTGTCTTAGTGGTTATGTATTTTCGTGAAAAAACCGAATAACTTCGAATCCTGCATAAACAGTATTTTACATGGAACTAGAGATGAATATGACAAATTTAGAAAAGCGAGTACAATTTAACAATTCAAAATCAAAATTATAAACTTCGCTTTTCTGTTCTTGTGTATTTATCTGAATTTTCAAGTTCAATAAATGCTTATCTTGAAGGTTCTATTCACATGACCCAGCTACATCATCTTAATAGATGAAAGGAGAAACAACAAAACATTTTGGGTAGCCTTTCTTTATTATTCTTTCATCTCCCTTGCTGGGACCTTATTCGTTATAGGTGTAGTACATTCGCCCTTTCTCGGCCAGCTCGTCAATATTCTACATCTTGAAGAAACGAATTGGCGTGATGCGTAGGTATATAGAGGTGCTTGCGTATGTAGTTTCGCAGCAGGATGACTGGTGAGAGAATTCAATTTCCGTCGTGGTTATCCGTGCCTTCATCTTCGACTCGGACAAGGATCAACCATCATTTCTCATTTCCTCTCATATGCAGAACCTATAACGGCATTGCACGAGACAAAGACGGACATTATCTGTTCCGGGTTCTAGAACGATTCAGCGTTCTTTATTTACAGTTAGAAATGAAGAAATGTATACAGATCATTCAATTTAGTTTACATGGAAATTTGATTTCATTTCACCTAAACAGTATATATCTACATTTGATGTATACAATAAATGGCTGAATAAACGTGTGAATTAATGACAGCGCTACTTCATAGTATTTTTGATGCGCTTTAATTAGAAAAATATTTAAGTTTCATGTAAAAATAACTAGTAATAGATTGTTCTAAACTGTTTTAATACTTTGTAAAGTTTCAAAACTTTTTCTCTTTTATTTTATATTACGTATTGTATTACATTGAACATTTTGGTTGAATGAATCGTAACGAACATACAAAAAAGTTCATTACATAAATATTTTCTTAAATCAATAGTGACTATAAAACTGAAAAATTAAACACTAGGAAACCTAAATTTCGTTATAATATCATTGCCGTTATAGATTATCACAAATATTCAATTTTGCAACTCTATTCGTTGCATTTTTTGCGTAGACGTTAAACCGGGAAGTAGCATCGCATATGTAGCATTACTCAGTTTTATCGTTGTTTCGTATTTTCTTTGCATTTTCTTCGACAATACTCCAATTATGTAAATGCGTTACGGCTGACGAGAACAAGGACGCGTTTCATACGTAGTGCAATATCTTGTCAATCCTCACAATTCTCCAGTTTAAAAACAATGTCTGAACTCAAAATTATTATTCTATTTTTACGACACTGATGATTATTTTTGTCCTAATTACACACATAAATTAAGAGACGACTCATAAAATGTTTTAGTTCCTATATATCTTTCATGATTTTCCATATCATCTCAACCAATATACATTATTAAAAATTGACAGCGTAAGTGTGCATTTGATTTATGAAGTTTCACTGCGGCAAAACAAAAGTTATTGCTTTATTACATAATCACCATTTTTGTTGCCTCAACTCATTTGGTGAGACTTCGTAAGCTTCAAACAATAATACGAGTCAACAAAAACTCAATACACATTTCGTAACAGAACCCGTTTATACATATTGCAGCGCAACGATTTCAAGTTCAAGTTTGCTTTCATGATCGAATTGCTTGCATGATCGAATAGTAAATTTTAATGAAGCTAAGTTAGCAAATTTGAAATCAGCGGCTGGCAAAGTGCGCGTCTCTGAGCGTAAGAAGGGGCGTGTGTCATTGTGCCCGAAGACACATCGCACCAATGGCGAGGCGAAGGCGTGGAACTCGGTCTGGGGACACTGGGACATTCGGTTGCAATCATCCCCGCGTGCTCTCTGTCGTCGGTCATACCGTCGGAGGGGAAACTGGTGGGGACACTTGGAGGGGAAGTAGGAGAGGTAAAACGTCGTGGTAGGAAATACGCCACACCTCTTTGAATCGCACTGCCACGGGTGGGGAAGTAACAGAGATACGTAGCTGTAGTATCTGCTACAGATACGACACCTCGACCGCGTGAAACCTAAGAAGCTCAATTTTACAACGACAAATTTTGCGTTTATAATATATTTCCAAATAAAAAATGCTTCTTCAAATGAGGTAATTTAGAAATAATGAATCCACTTATTCAGAGGCACTCGAATTACTTACTTTTTGATTAGTATATCTTTTATTGGCTAATTTTGTAGCCTGAAAGAGCGATTTCCTTTGTATTAAAGATAACTGTTTTTAAATAAATTAATTACTTAGGTTAATGTCATAAACGAAAGACGCGATCATGAGAAACTAAATTCACTTTCTATGTACTTAGGTTGAGTATAATATAGAAACTTCTATAAATACGAATATCAAGAGAGAAGAACCTATGTTATTTTATCACATCAACGGGCATGTGAAATTGTCTCTTAGCTAAAAGATTAAGTGTTAGACAAAAGACGTGAGTGATAGAGAAACTAATCCGAAAACTTTGATCTGGCAACAAGCGAGGGATGAAGTGACAGAAGATAAGAGAAAACCCGCAATTAAGAGACGTTGATCGGCTAAGACCACGGCATTATTGGTTTCGTTTTCTGCTCAAGCTCAATCATACGAGACAGTCACTTAAGATGAAAACTGTCCGACAAGAAGAGTCTCATGTATTATTATCGCCGAAACATTGAAATAGACTATTAAATTGTTTATTATATTTAAGAAAATATTCAAGCGTGTTCAGACATATAGACAATGAACCGATTGAGTTAATACATGCAGTAATACTCAACTCTTTGACGGCTAAAATTTGAGTTACAGGCAATAAAGTGAGTATAACTAGGGTCGTTCAGATTATATAGTATTTCGGACTGAGTGATGAATGTCACGCATGTCAACAAACTGCATCCCTTTGGGTTAACGACGTCATGATTTATGGTATACTCCGCACCCTTATTTAGTTCATTTATACTTATACTCAAGTTGTGACAAACAGTATCTGTATTGATCTTATGGTATTATTTTGTCACCAAAACGAATCTAAGAAAGATTAATTCGAAAAAGTAGCATTTTACGAATAGAAAAAAACTACAAAATAGATAATAGTTTGTTTCGTTTGCTCGAATTCATTATATTTCGACTATAATTATTAACATATTAATAAATGTATTATTTTAAAACGTGTAAGTGTAAAACTATTTGGAATGAAAAAATGAAGTCTAGATTAAGATTGTCACTATCAATGGGCAAGAAGTATCATGCGGGACTTTTACCAAGTAGCCTCTTTTATTTCAAGTTTCTTTTGACACTTGACATTAAAAGTCACGGTTTTCGTGCAAGCACGTCCCCGTCACGTCAAACTGACGGATCGGCGCGCGCACTCAGGAAATTAGGCAATTTCCGGACTGTGCCTGCTCGTGTCTGTATTTAATAGCACCTACAGTTATTTAGAGTTTGGTAAGTGAAGCTAGGACACGACCATCGTTAGAGGTACTCTGGGCCAGGCAGCCGTACTACTGCGATCGATTGAGGTGAAACCTCCGGTCGGTCGTAGTATCGTGCTTCCACATCGGGAGTCTCCACTGCACTTTTGTACTTCAGATCAGCATTTCATTTAAATGAACAATTTATTTCCATAGTTATATCAAGTAGTTGAATCTATCTCTTATTCCGGTAATTCAAAAGAACTCGTCTGCACAACAACAAAATCTACACATTTTATTTAGATAATAAAGAAGTTAAATTCGCTGTTAAAAAAAATGAATGAAAAAATATAAATAAATACCATTATATTTTATTCCATCTTTTTGTTTTGAAACAGTTATTTTTCAGTACATTTTCAAGTAATATAAATACACAAAAACGTTTCCACGATAAATCAATAAAACATATGATAAAAATGCATTTAAAATAGCAAGGCAAGTCATATGGTTGTTGTAAGATCGAGAATTTCGCGTCGAAATTACATCCTTGGAAGAAAAACGTCAACTTTGACGAAGGTTAAGCAAATTTTCGCGGTGTAGCAAAAGACTCATGCAAGAATATTGTAATGTCAATGACGCAGTATCGTGACGAGTGGCGAAGCCCATGGCATTTTCCTCGCATTGAAGTGTTCGAATATGGTTGTTGAGCTGCAGTAATAGAGATTTGTGCACGGTGGTCAGTGTTGATAATCAGCATGGTGAGAGCAAGGGAAGTCCGGGGTCAGGCGTAAGGGTCAGTAATGACACACAGACAAGCACGCAGCTATATATGCCGCGCGCAAAACACGAATTGGCCTCATCAAAGCGAGCAAACAATGTCGGATGGCTCGACAACGTGTGGTTATCTGAATCACCTTACAATGGCTGATGCCGGTCGTTGAGTACGCAACCACCGCGCTCGCTGGTACACCACATTACTGAGATACTCAAACTTTCTGCACTGATTATATTCTCGATAGCATTTATTCCCGCGCGAATAATACTATCGAGTTTCTGGGATGCTGCTGTCCAGAATTAGCACAACCTTGTTTCAATTTCGTCAAATTCCAATGAATTCTTGTACTAACAAAGCTACGCTATTTATATAATTATAATACACTGCCGAATTTGAAAATAGTTCATTTTTATAGAAGAAATATTTTTGACGTTTTATTAAACATTTTCTTATCAAAAAACCGTTGAGTTATTGTTTTACTCATACTTTTGCACAAGAATAGTATAATACATATAAGAAGTTTTTAATACCAATAAAAAATATAAATTTCATAACTTGTGCTTGTCTCAAATCTAGAAGTATGTGTATAAGTAGACAAAAATATTTAATCTAAAGTTAAAATCAATGCTTTGCTTGAGCCAAAAATATGAAATATACAATTAGACTCTTGTGCAAAAACAACACTTAGTTTGCAGTTACGTAAAAATAATATTCCATATATGAAGAAGCTATATTTGAATACATATATTTGAATAGTTAAATCTTGATATTTTATGTTCATCTCGTACAATGCAATTGATTATTATAACCATTATTGGTTCTTATATGTAATATTTATTTGTATTAATGGTTACATATAATTATATTATTTATAAAAATTACAATGAT
>JABFQD010005622.1:0-10537 GCA_022817045.1 Psix sp. ZL-2020
GTCGTGCCTAATTTTAGAGTTTTAACAATTTTCTCAATTCCGATACAAATTAATCAACGCTTTTAAAATTTTAATATTGAAACAAATTGTATAAATTTTAGAATGAACAATTGCTAAATTTTTTAATTATATAAAAATTCAAAGTTATGTATTTACAGAAGATTTTCATATACTTAAAAGGTATTGCTGATAATATACATGATAACAACATATATTACACAATTTATTTGAACCGAAAAACAAATACCATGTTTCCCACTGGGTATGCTTTCAATTCATCATGAATTAATGCGTTATACTGTTTAATGGTGTTATAATAATTTTAAGTGAATTTTTATACAATGTGTCTTTTATCTTTTCCTGCTCATGACTTTTATTGTAGCATTATAAGGTAGACGTTAGTTTAATTCGTATTACTTTACTCATAAATCCATTGGATTCGCGGCAGGGGTGGCTGCTATAACGTGCTATATACAGCCAAGTTAGGCTGCTTGAACGAAATACAGGGAGGAGGAAGAGGGTTAACGAAAAAAGGGGTGGGGAGTGTAAAGTGGGAATTGCGTGGGCATGAAACAGGAGGGTAAAAGATAGTCGTCTGCATTAGTCTTGATTCGAGACAGTTTTTGCTGAAACATCGAGTCGTTGATCCAGTATTTTCCAGGCTGCTTGCTTTATCACTGGGCCTGATCCCTCTGTTCGTACCGCGGTATTACAAGCCCCTGCAATCGATGTTTTCATCCCATCTTTTCTATCTGGGAGCTAGCAGCTCCGCCTTTTCTTTGCCTCTTGGATAACTGATATCATTTGTCTCTTTGCGACTTTATTTATCGCGCGCATGCTCATCGCAATCCACCCATCTCACTCTTCTTCACAATCGAGAAATTATGTTTTTCCGACCTCACCGTGAAATTTCTAATTTTATCAGCTACTATAATTTTGCATGGAAAATATGTTAGTGATAATGCATTACGAAGACTGAATTAATATTAAACTAAACCGAAATTGTTGACTAATTTACTAACTATATACTACTTATTCCCTTTGAAATATTTTGATTAAAAATCGTAGTTTTACATTGCACAATATTTAAATAGGAACCAAAATATATTTTTGGGTATATGTAAACTAGAAGCTTCAGTTGAACGTTATACTTTATGTAAGTATTATTTAGTAAAATGTATCAAAATTTAAATAAAAATAGCTATTAAGTTAATAATTAAAATGCATACCAACTTTTAGTGCTTTTAGATTGATTTTTAATGAAGTTTACTTATATTGAGATAAAGTTTTATTAATTGTATTTTATATATTAATTATATCTATAATTTTATATTATATTAATTAATATAATCATTTTTTTATTTTTATTTTGTTTATCTTTAAGCCTATAACTGTTGCAATCACTGCGAAACACAGTGTATACAAACATTATGATATCCGATCTTCCAGTCTTGCCCTCGGGACTGTTCGGCAAAAAGACTTTTTAGTTTTCATAATAGTTTCATTTCACTATTAATGACAAATGTAATATTTGTCACTACATAATATTAATCTTCGCTATTATGTTTCTATATTTGATACGCTGTAAGAATTTTTGTTGTTAACAAAACCTATATCTGTGCCATAATTCTCCAAGTGGACCACTTAGCCTCACCTGTCTCTAATTCAAACTGACACATAAACCAAGCATTCGTACAAAAGTGCTCGCCACTTTTACAACAAGAATCGCGAAAAGTAGAGATAAAATATGGAACTGATATTTCAATATAAAATGTGACATTGATGATCCATAGATCCATTTAGTTGTCTCGACAGCCGACGATGCGTAACGTGACCTATCATACATTTTGTTGGATTCCATTTTGAAGTTGCGATTTATTCCGTCGCGAGCCGTATTTCATCGGGAGAAAAGCCGGAAGCACAACGAAGTGCTGTAAACCCGAAAGATGTGTTGCGCGCCAACTGCAACCGGAAGTTTGGGGCGAAGGTATAAATTGAATCGGGTCCACCACATCCGACGCATAAAACGCTTCGCACGCCCTTTAAATTGTAGACCGTCACCCTCCAACGATGTTCCGTAGACAGCCATTAAGAAACGGAAAATGCCAATAAGTTAGATGGCGACAGCAATTCGATCTCTCAAATAATGTTCTGTATGAGATATGTAATGAAATGATAGCAGAGTAATCATTTCGCACTGTGACTTTTATCTGTATTATTCTTCTAAATGCTATTAAAAATCGGAATTTTTTTCTTTACCATTTTTAGATATAGAAAAGCAAACGAAAAATTCAAAAAATAATTGTGTTAATTGTTAACTTGTCAATTTTATCTTCACTACAAAAACGATATTTCATATTTTGACTTAAACATAGTACTCATTAAAAGGTAATAATTCATTATGCAAAATTTATGAGAAGATTTGTGACAATAAGCGAATTGCTGTTTTTGTATATAAACTTTGATTTGACCGCAAATATTGTAACTCAAACTGCGGGACTGATCCTCATTCTAAGCCACAAGGCTTTACGAAGTTCCCGTAGTACCGAGTGATTAGACCTCGTGAAATGGTCACCAAAGTCCATGGTTCGCTTCTTGGGACGAGCTTGGATACGGTGGTCTATGGGATTCGACCGAGCAACTCCAGAGCGAATAACGGTCTGTGGTCATCGCAACTGTAGTCTACAATGTGGTCTGGATTCGGTTCGGAGTTGGCTTATAGCTTGTCTGGACGGAAGATGCATCAGTGTCATAAAGAGACTATAAATCTCGCACGTGTCTAACTTTAATTTCATTGACCTCAAACTGATATCAATTATTATTATAACTGTTCCCGCAATAAGTGTTTTAATGTGAAATGATGATAGATCTTATCTAATTAAAATAAAGAAGAGTGCTCATAATTATAGAAGTCTCGAAAGAAAATACAAAACAATAATTACATTATTTATTTATATGCATATAAAAGTTGTTAAAAAATTAGGGGTCATTTTTAAAATAATATAAATATGTTGTTTGAATTATCAAACATATATATTTAAATATTATAATAATATAAACAAAATAATATTATTAATGATAGTTTTTTTGAACTACAAATATAAGTATCGTTCTCTAATAATTTATTCATAACTTTTCATTTATAATTTATTGAATAGTTATAAGAATGTGGCAAAAGTAATAAATTGATAACACTATTAAATAGATGACCGTTACAAATTATTTGGATAATATAAAGAAACATGCAAGTCAAGTTTTATACAACTGGTAGCTAAAAGATAGTTACGTCGAGGGAATATTATTTCTGTCCTGGGAGTTTTAAACCTTTTCAGTATGCAAACAGACGGTTCTCGGCGAAGCATAATGGCGATATGCCGAGGCCGATGGCCAGTAAGGATCCGTATCTGCTCTAAGGTCGTATTTTTATGGGTTACTAGCAGAGCACAGCGTCAGTACGTGGACACAGTCCATGTGCAAGATCGTTTCATCGGCTAGATTTCAATGTCCCTATATTATGACTACCCTTCATATGTCCCTACTTAGCTCACAATACCAGTCTGCTCACTCTTAATGCACAATTTTTATGACTCCAAAAAGAGAATGACGCGCATTTTAATGTAAAATGAATTATGATCCAATGTGACAAATTTGGGGCTTCTTTATTAGATAAATTCGAGAAAATCTCGAATATTTTGCCGTTACGTTTTATGTGATATTTTATGTAGATGCCAAGTGATTTCATGAATACTCTGAAAATGACGGTGCTATAATTTTGAAAAAATCGTAGATTCCACTTTGTTCATTTGAATCTGACTGGAATACCACTTAACTATCTTTTAACTCGTCCCACTTCGCCAAGAGCCGTTTTATGAATAAGCAGCTTGACGATTCCGATTCGGCCTTTGTAAGTAATCCTGCGACGGTCGAGGAAGGCGTTTGTAGACATTCGTCATTGACAAAGTAAGAGCAACCGCACCAAGATATGGATGTAGCCGGGGTAGTAGATTGGTTTAAGCAGTGGCTTGAAGAGAAACGTGCGAAAAAAAGATTAAAATTGGACAAGAAAGATCGAAAAGTATAAACGGTAGATAAGCGAAGTTGTAGATCAGAAAAAAATTCGACAATATATACTGGAAAAGATGAAAAAAAAACTTGTACAAAGTTTTCATAACATTCGAAAAACAGCAATTTTTCAACAAAAAGTATATACAGATTGAAAAGTTATAGTCAATAAAAGATGTATTGGAATTATTAATGTTTCTTTAACAAAATAACAAAACTAACAAGATCTGATATTATGAACAGATGAAATTCGTTTTAGATTATTTCTACGTTTGAAAAAATCAATTATTTTTGTGATTTGTTGTTTGATTGGAGATCGAATAAACAACTGCACGGTATTTTATCTTTGTCTTAAAGATACTACTGTCGCCAAGAGCAACGTAGCAACAATCCCGTTTAATGCTGTCGTTGGAAGTGAGACGACATGATGGCCTAGTGGAAACTGGTGGGGTTACTTTTCTCGTATGTCCCAAAGTATGCGACAAAGAGGTCCACGCGACTGGATAAAGAGGGAAAAAGGGAGGAGGTACCGGATGGCATGGTGATGGTACTGTTGCGGGGTGTCGGGGAAAAACGAGCAAACGGGGGTGGCTGGCTGGTTGGTGATGCATTGCGCGAACTCCCCGCGGCGAGGTCACGTGACATCAACCCCCGACCTATCATTGATCGCTCCCTGGAGGAACGACGGACGTGGCGTGTCGAGCGAGCCAAGACTATGTTCGAACAAAAAGAGAGACGAGGATGCGGCAACAGCTCTTTCCGCGCTTCTTGCCTTCTACATCTGATTCGCACCTCCGTATTTCGGATAATTACGCTGTTACGTCAGATTGTTTTTCTGTTCCTTTTCAGGGACATGGAAGAGGGAGTCGAGGTTATGTCCGTTGGCTTTCGTAAGACCATTCACCTCTGGTGAATGGTCTTATCGACAAGGGTTTTTTAGACCGAAAGGTCACTCAAAAAACGTCTCTTGTTTTTAGAAGTTATATTACCTGTTAAAATGTTTAGAAGAAAATCGTCAAAACTAATTATAATAATTAAAGTAGATTTAAGTGATGCTGGAATTTATTACAAATAACAGTATATTGTCATTAATTACCATTATCAACATTTGTTTCTTGTTTCTGAGTGTTGTATAAAAATGTTTATCAATTTCACAGTTACTAAAATAGAGAATACAGAATTTATCATTGTGTTTATATCGTGCTTAATTTAAATAAAGAATGTTCTTCATGATAAGTAAAATTATTCTATCCAAAAGATAAAAAAAGATGTTTGTGTTGGAGGTTGATGTTGAACAACATGGCGTCGCGAAAGTAGTTATTTCCTGTGAAGTCAGACGACCTGTCGCAACGCTGATAAAGTTACTTCGAGATTTTTCGTAGCGCCGACACTTTCTAGCAATATGTGACTGTTAGCTGAAAAGAGATGACAAAGTTTGTCTCATGTTTAAGGGCATTGACTTTGAGCTTTTTAATGTGTTTATACTGTTGCTGTCGCTAAAAATACTATTCGCTTAACGATGCAGCTTCTTTTTACATGTTCTAATCAAACTACTCTTTACAAGTACTTGTGATTGCAGCTTCTATCAAATCTTCTACTTATCGAGCATTTCAATCTTCGACAGTTAATCATGAGTAACCTGAAACACACGAGTTTTACATAATACAGTTAACGATTCTGTTTACATTCCAAAGTAGCGAAACTAGAATATCGCGCATAATTATGAACGGGCATTTGAATTTGCTTGAGCATGCATGATTGTACACGATCCATGTATAAATATTCATTGACATGCAAGATTCCATATCTAGTGGTTTTGTTATGAATTTGAAATGAAATATACGAATTAACACAAATAAGTACAACATGTAATTTTTTTCAACAAAATTACTAAGTATTATTATGATTAAATCAATACGTACATTTTGCTTGACTTAATTATAATGTATGTTATAATGTCAGTCGCCTAAATTTAAATTCAGAATATAATTGGATAGATTAAGGATAAAATCTTTTTTGTTAGTTACATCGACGGTCACAAACTGTATTATTTGTTGAATTATTTTCACGCTTTGGAATCGTAGTGTTACGTCGTAATGATTAAGCGATTTTGTGGCTCCAAGCTTTTTGAAATTCATCGAGAGCCGCCGGCGGAGACAAAAACTGCCGCGCGTTTGATTCTTTATCTGAAAATAATGAATTTTGGCATCGGCTGGGGAGTAGCATGACCAAAATGGTGACAAAAGACAAAGTTAATTAGCGGAATTATATTTGACGATGCGATATTTGGCTCGCGTGTTCGAGAAAAATAAAAGCCACTGTGCCTGCACATAATTAGCGAAATGATATTTGTTTTGCGAGTTTTCGGTCTACGTTTTTTCAAAACTCTGGGATGGACTCATCGACAACCATTCCGTATGTTGTGCATTGCCTTGCCGACGACTATCAATCAATAAATTACATTACATATATGTCAGTAGTTGTATAAACAGAAAATTGCTGTTGTATTAAAACATTAAAGTGATATAAGTACGAATTGTTTCTCACCGCATTGCAATAAATTATGAAGCTTAATGAAGAAATTGTGTGATGATTTTCATAGGGAATGAGATTAAACAGGGAAGTTATTTGTTAATTGAAAACAGGTGCAATCCATCATTTGATTATCGTATTTAGTATGCGTTTTGATTGATAATGCAATATAATTGTTGATAAATCAAATGAACGAATGAAGAACGCGAAATCGGAGTAATTGATATAAGTAAAGCTAATTGGGAAACAAGGTCGGGCGAAAATCGAGACATTTCGGTGGCTTCGGATGAATTGGCGAGCTACCCGGCGTTCTTTTGTGATGCAAAGTACGCGGAGGTGTCGAAGTGTCTCTTCGAATAAAGTAGTCCTTTTTGGTCCGGGGTGTCATGCCATTGCCTAGTTCTTACTGCTTTTTCGCGAGACTTTCGATTTAGCCGGAGTTTATGAAAAGGGTGAACAGACGACGACACTTCGAGGGTGGTTGGCTTTAATATCATTTGATTGATAGGATTAAAAGTTTTTGATTCAGCGCCCGACGGTCTTGACGTCATCGGTCTTGTTCGAGCGCTGAACATCGTTCCGCGTTAATTATAACGGACTTTCGTAAAAAGCAAAGTTACGCCGTGGAATTAATTGCTTTATCGTGGACGAGGCATTCACAACTTTCATTTTCATAAAGCTTCGCAGTTATTGTGCTTTTAAATGTTTTTATTTAAAACTTCACGGCGATTTTATTCAGAGATTCATTAATCTCCAGAAATCAAGATGGAAGAGTGTTCGCGGTTGTGAATTATAATTTCAAATCTGGCACGAAAAATTAGAAGCGCGCTGAAAATTGTGGGCGTTTTAAGAGAAGATAATTGCCGAGGTTGTAATTATACATTGCCAGAGCACCATTAAGTTTAAGTGACAGCAAATCTGATACCTCATGATAACAAGGGCACTTTTGTACTTTCCGTTCGGGCTCTGATTTATTCTGCCATATAATCAATTATTTTGCGCTGACGTAACTAGAACTTCATAAGCTGGTCGCGATATGAAATTAAACACAAAGACATTGAAGCGCGAAGCAACGATGCGCGCGCTTCTCGAACATCATCATCAGCGGGCTCGCGGAGGAGTGAAACGAATGAAATGATAAGTTTGAAAGTACGAGTGTTTTTCATTCGGGTAATCCAAGCTCGTCTCTCGTCGGTAGTTGCGACGGAGTTATATAATTTTTTCGCATGCAAATTAATTCCATCGCTGGAGTCGTAATTCCATAAATTCGTCAGAAGTGCGTGACAGACGGGAAACGCTGAGAGTACACCGGATGGTGGTGCAAACGTAACTCGGGTAAAGACGAATGAAGAAGACGGAGGGACGGAAGTTGAAGTGAACAAGAGCATAGGAGACCCGAGGGATGGGTACAAGAATAATTGAAGACGAGTTTCCTCCGAGTAGCACTGAATGCAAGGGTGGTTGTGTGGCGAGAAGCAGGAACAGTTTTCCCGAAGAATAAGATGAAGAAGCAACGGCGGACGCGCGGTGGGGAATGGGTTGTTGATGGAGGCAGCACCAGATGTTATCTTCTTCCTTGGGGTGACGCTATCAACTTTTAGACAATACGAGACTTTTCGACAAAATATCAAACTTTCGAGCCGAGAGACTCGCGCGTCCTTGCCTGTCTCTCCTCGACACTGATTGTCGCTCCTTCTGTTTTGTGCATGTGTCGAGACAAATTGAAGATTTCTTGCTACCTCGACAGTTCAACAAATTATTTCTGTGCGCTTCCTTCATCATTTCCTTTGTTCTCATTTTTTACGCAAACAAACTCATCGAGTTTGCAATTTCATTTTTGTGTCTGATTGTTTATTCTTTGATGCTTTCCTCGTTTATATCATTCCCAAAGATCGTACATTTACTGTGAACACTATAAATTGGACATAAAAGATTTCGGAAGTAGGATTGATATTGCACAGATTTGATCGAAAGACAATAAAATGCCAGAGGGTAGACAGAGATAACGGACGTTAATGTGACCAAATCGGAAAGTAGGCAGGGTAATCGAGCCCGGTGGAAAACGGCTGAATGCTGGTAGAATGCTTTTATCGTCACTTTGGCTCGTAAATTGAATCAAAGGAACGAAATGAGTGCCAGATTACCTATTTCGCAACTTAAAATTGGTCTTTAATCAATGTCTCAATTCTTTAGTTACCGGTTGCGAGATAAATGACCGGAAATAGCAATCCTGATAAGAAAGTCACTTTACCTGCGGACTTACTCCTGAAACATTTTGGATACTTTTCAGCTTTTAAGTCTTATCGTTAATTTAAGATGATCATTTCAACTATCTATTAATTTGTCAGTGAATTATGTATGTTTTGTGTAAAACATTGTGATAAGCAATCAGAAAATATAACGTTTTGGCGTTTTAGTAAAGTAATAGCTTTTACTTCAAGAATGTTCCTTAAATTTATAGCGAAATTGTATTAAAGATATTATGGTTCTTTAAATAAACAGAATAAATAAATAGTTCATTTCAAATTAAAAGAGATTTCATATATTTTAGTGGAAAAAATTAAGCGATACATGCATGCATTTATTGATCAAAATTTATTACGATTTTATGTGTGTTGTTAAAATTAAAATAGTTTTTATTTTTTCACAGCGTGAATACATTATAGGTATTCCATGAAATGTGTGTGATAATATTTGTAATAGAAATCAGCATTATACATTTAGGTCACTCAATTTTGGTATTTCCTTTATGGAATTTTAAAATTAAAATTACAAATGCTAAAAATTTTTTAATTTTTTGAAAATAATTAGGTTCCATTACGCAAACATTTAACAACAGTTCGCCTCATTGTATCAGCATGTTTTAATCAACGAACGATTGTAAGTTATTAGTTTTCGACTACCAGGAGATCTTCATTTGCATTTGGGATGTCGTGTTCTTTAGGACAGGTGCGTTCAGGAGATAAAGAAACGCATTTTTCTACCAATTATTGGTATTTCGCTCGAAAGATGTTTGCGACAGCTGTCACTTTATCATACCTTTCTACACATAAAAAAAACAAGAATCTTACATAACTCGATGCTGAACATCGTGCACAAGGATCACTATCATTATATAAAACAAACACAATTAACCTAACCATGCCAAGAATCTTTTAACAAATGTTTTTATTCTCTTAAAAGCCGAATGTGTTTTTAAATTTAATTACTGAAACTACATTTTTAATGCTCGCAACTCATTAGGATTTTAGACTTTTTATTGTAAGTCTGCAAATAACGTTGTTAATAGAAGATAACTGTTATCCTTAGCGGATCCTTCAGTCATTTTTACTGATCGAAACTGCCAATCAGATTAGATTCAAATTGAATTATAAGTATCATTATTCAAATGAAGTTATTGTGTACAAAGGTTGTATTGTTTTTGTAGAGACAAGTATCAAAAAAATGAAATTTACGCCAAATAAGTAAACGAGGCGTAACGATCTACGTTGGAGTTTTAATGTAACCCATGTAAATCAGTGTTCCGGACAAGATGCATAACATTTGCAAAAAAAGAGAAAAATTAAGAAGAAGCGCGGTATCAGGAAGAGTAGAAGATGCGAAAAAATTGCACATGGAATGGTGGTAAGTATGGGTTCAGAGTGAGATAAACATCGCCGACAAAATGTGGCGCTTCAAGACGAGAAGGATACTGCCAGCTACACCTTCATCATGTCAAGAAAGTAACTGACGCGCGGTCATACCACTCCGCGATAACTCAAACTTACACTATCAAGGGGCGTTTATAATGATACTGTTACTTGTCGTGATCAGTCTTTGGACTTATTATTAAACGAGCGTGCATCCTATTTCCCAGTTTCATTTTGGATTAAAAGATATTTAAATTATACGTCATCAAACATGATTTGATACAGCATAAGAATAAACAAAGATAAAAAAGTCC